>JANHGC010009584.1:61322-74908 GCA_027560395.1 Boaedon fuliginosus | reverse complement strand
ATAGATAGATAGATAGATAGATAGATAGATAGATAGATAGATAGATAGATAGATAGATAGATAGATAGATAGATGGGAAGGGGTAGAGAGAGAGAGGATATAGCATATGTATATGTGTGTGCTTGCATGTGTATGGGTATTTATATATACTTTTGAGAGCAGGCATCAAAATTTCATTTTTAATGTGTGTCAATGTGTTCACAGAAAAAAGTGGCAATAAAGGTTATCTTATCATACTATCTGTTGTTAAATTTTAATGAACATCATATTTTTCTTTATTTTTCTACCTTCTAAACCCTCCTTTACAAAAATGAGTATCAGAGAAAGGACAGGAAAAGAAAAATGGGGTTAATATTTTCTGTGTTTTCATCATCCAAAAAGACTTATTTACCACATGAAGCAGGTGATGGGAAATGACAAGATAGCAATAAATACTGCATTGCTAATCCAAGCAAGTTTAGAACAGCATTTCTAAATCTAGTATCCTCCAGATGTTGGCTATAAAATCTAGAGATAAAGTGCTGCGTACATTTTAAAGATGCTGAGTAAGAAATATTTCAGACTGCATCTAAACACAGCATCTCAATTTTATTCATTAAAGAAGCCTGGGTTTTCTTAGTACCCCTAAAAAAAAGAGAGAGAGAAAGAACACAGCTTAAAGCAATCCAGCCCATAAAATTAATGCAATTTTTTTTTCAGGCTGCAAGGGAGCCTTTTAATTAAACTTTTTTTCTGCTGTTTTAGTGTCTGCTGCCTAGTGGCTATCTTCATTGTTTAATTTACCATTTCACTGTAAGTTAGATATGCTTGAGCTGTTTGCAGGATTTGTTTCATTCTTCCATTTTTTAATTTAAAAGTTTTAGGTACTGTTTACTTTTAAAACATTGGGAAAGTGACCATGTGGGATGTTTTCAAGAGCAGCACAGACATTTTTAAATAAATATATAATTACATAACTAATGTGTTTCTGGTAAAATGTGAGCCAGGGTTATCTGGGACTGGATAAGTCAAGGAACAATTCTTAAGGTAATGATTTTGCAAGATCTCATCTAAAACACAACTGATGCTTCTGAGAGCCTGCATAGGGACGTAAACAAACTGGCTCTAAATTTAAATGAGACTCTAATGTCAGTATTCATTCATGAACAGATTTCTATGTCATGCTATATCTTTCATGTGGATATGCCTAGCTTTGAGCAGACTGATATTTAGAGCTGGGAAAGAGGGGAGGGAAAACTTTAGAGAGTTATCCTGTAACTATCCCTCTTTCCTTTATCACCTATATGCATATATCTCATAGTTATCAATTATTTTTACTCTTGCTGATGCCAGACAATTCTACACCTTAGAAAGGAGGAGCCACATGGTTTCCTTCAGGATGACAGCAGAAGAAGAGATTCCCATGGGAGGGTCTCTTTCTCCAAGTTCTCATAATGTTTTCACACCTATGAATCTCTGCATGTCAGAGAGGAGGGATTCTGGAGGGTTTCCTAATGATTCCTAATGTCAAAGGTCTCTTCTGATCTTGGAAGAAGAGACGTATAAAATGCAAAATGAATTCAATACTGTCTTCGGTCAGAACTCTGCTAACGATAGAAAGACAGTCCACTCTCTCTTGCTTGGCCAATGCAATAGAAGCATAATCTTTTTTTATTATTATTATTCCTTGAACCTTGTCCTCAGTATGATAATTTTGGTCTATTACTTCTGAGGGAAATAAGGTCGGCAAACCTTACATAATAGCATGTCATTATTATCTGACATGATGAACAGATAAACCCACTTATAATGCTGTGGAATAAACTTAAATAAAGTAGTTGTTAAGGAAGAATGTGAAAAGAGGCTTCCAAAAATGAAGAAAGAGAAGAAAATAAACTGAGTATCAGAACAAACCATGGAAATTGCCAAGAAGTGAAGAGAAGCCAAAGTGACGAAAGGCAAAAATTTCAGAAAGGAACTGAAACTTAAACTTAAAAGTTTTAGACAGCATCTGTACAGGTAGTTCTTGATAACTGACTTGTTCAGAAACTGTTCAAAGTTGCAATGGCACTAAACAACTGATACTTATGAACCAGTCCTTGAAGCCATCACACCATCACCATTGTCACCTGATTGTTATTTCAGTTCTTGGTAACCAGCTTGCACTTATGATAGTTGGAACACTCTGCAGTCCAGGGGTGGGATTCAGCTGGTATGGATCAGTTTGGATGATGAGTTGTAGCCCCTGCAGTAGTCTATCCTATATTTCCTTAGTTTGAAGCCCAGCTGATCGGCATGGTAGTGTGGATTGCTGCGCCTCAATTGTTTTTACCCCTGGGGTTGCAGCAGAAGGTAAGTTTTCGATCTATTTCCAAACACACCACGAGAGTGGAGTGCGTGCTCATCAAACTGGTTGTTACACTGGTTGAACCCCACCACTTCTGCAGTCACATGCAACCTCCTCTGCTGGCTTCCCACAAGCAAAGTCAATGAAGAGGTCACCAAGGAAGGTTGGAAATCATTCTGATAAATCAACTCCCCATCATCCCTGTATTTCTCTAGTGCAGCACCCTGCTTCCCCCAGCCTCCATTCACGGGCACCGAGCTGCACCCTCCTTTCCTTGGCCTCCCTTCACTCATCCAATCCTGTGCTGGGCCTCCCGCTACACTCCCCAGGCACCTCTGCACTCCTTAGCTAGGAGTCTCACTATTTTCCACTTAATGAGCTCTGCTCGTTTGTGGTTATGATGGCAACAGAGCCTGCCAGGATTGTTATTGCTAAGTAATGTAATTGTATGACCTTTGCATTTTATGACTGCATTGCTTAGCAGTGGCATTCCTAGTTCCATAATAGTAACCAGAGGACAACCTGCAAAAACTTTGAGCATGGAAACAGGGAAAAACAAGGAAAGCCTTTCAAAACATTTCTGAACTGAGAAGGAGGTTCCAACCTTAACCTGGTATGCTAACCAACACTAATGAACATATAGTTACCCATTTGAAGGACATTAAACAAAAATGGAAGGAATATACTAAACATCTGTACAGTACAGATAATTTAGGGTTGGATAAGACTCTTGAGAATACCATGGACAGCCAAGGAAACAAACAAATGGATCATCAAACAAATCAATCTAGATTTCTGACTTGAGGTTCAAATGAGCAGAGTTCAATTATCCTCCTTTGGACACACTATAAAAAGACCTAGCTTTCTGGAGAAGACTTTCTTCCACCACTGTCCTAGGAACACCTGTTTCAATTTCAAGCCCTTGAGATGAACATTTGTGCCCGTATCACGTTGTGGCACTTTGCTCTATGCACAAGACTATCTTTGAAAATCACCTGGAAATTTTCATGCAAATGGCAGCCTCTCTGGGGAACCCCAACTGAAAAGGTTTTTCCTGTAAAGCAAAGGCAGCTTGTACTCTCATGCCTTGTTTTCAAAGGCCATTGGAATGTGATTGTCCAAAATCATTGGTGCTGGAATGGTGCTATTCTTTTAATGATTATTTGAGGTGGCCTGTAAAATTTATAAAGAAATAAGCATATTCTGTTGCAATGTAAAGACTCTAATTTCTATTTTTTATTTTATTTTCTATAATTTAGGTCCCACTGCTTTAATAATTTTTTTTATCAAAATCTGTCTCCTGTTATTAAGATTGTTCCTAGTGTAGTGGAGTATTTTCAGTTTGTTCTATCTTCTTCCTAATTGGCTTTCTTAGTGATTTATGTGCCATGGCAGGAAGAAGTAATTAATCATATGCACCAATATGCTGCCATGCTTATTCTTTAGAGTAAAAGGACACTGTTATAAATTTGGATGTCACTTTCCTCGTCATAACATTGCATTAGAGATTACTTAATAATTTTGGAAGCTTCTGGAACCCAGACTTGTTTGCTATGTTATTTGTTACATTTCCATGTTAAGCCATCCACAGTAATTACTATAAATATACACGCTATCTCTTAACTTCGTTCCTTTCAGCTCCTTTACCAGGTTAGTGACTTCTTTGTGGTCAAGCATGGAGTAGCAGCCAACTAACTATGGTGTTGCATTCTGAATTATATCAAACGGACATATGAAGAATCCCTGGCATCATATGACTCTTTTAATGAGAGCTGAGTTGGTAAATATGATTAAGGAATTGTGTGGGAAGAAGGTGAGACAGCACATGTATTATCATTAAGCACCTGGAGGAGTTTAATATATTAAGTGAATGCTCAATAAATAGACTTTCCAGTTCATATCCATTTTATCCTTTCAGTTTAACCTAACAAACTCAGAAACAGGTTTATTGGATATGGCTGTGTATTCTCCAACATGTTTTGAGTAATTCCTACTTCAAGAAATCTATAATGTAGAAAGCAGGCCAAATGTACCTTAATAAAGGAACTATTCAACTATGCATACTGAGAAAAAAGACACTTCCTGCTTTTGAGATTTTTCTTGTTCCACTTGCATAGCTGTTTGGGTTCTTTTTTCTTTCCTTTTATAGTTCTGAAGGCACAAATTGAAGCTTAACAGACCGATGTGCACACAATAATTGGTACGAATTTTGGAGTTCTAAACACAGTTTAGTAACAAAATGGTGAAAACGTAAGATCGGCAAACAAAGACAAAACTTGTAGTCATTCTGTGAGTATAGACTGAAACTGGTCTAGCGTTAGAAGTGGAGGTTCTGCCACAGTTTTCATATATCCATTTTCAGAAGACATCAGATTGAACCATTATACATTTTGTTTTACCGAAAGAAAGATGGTTAAACTGCATTTTGGCTGGTTAAGGCAAATTAAGCTGGAATTTCTCACCCTTAAACCTCAACTATCATTTATAGACAGTCTGGCTCGCCATGCAGGTAGAAGGAACCTTGAGAACCAGCCTAACCCTAACCCTAACCCTCATTTCTATTTTTCACACTGGTTGCTTCAGAGGGTGAGATAGGATCAACTTTGGGAAGAAAGGAATATGACTAAAACAGAGGTGAGAAATCTTACCTAGCAGGAACTTGCAATGGAAATATTGACCTCATGGAATTTGAGCCCATCTCTTGCCTCCCCCACAACAACAACAAATCGTTTTTGTTACCAGGTGGTCTGACAGCTAAAACAGAAATGGTCAGGGAGGTACACAACTCAGGATAGGAGGTTTGATTCTGTGGTGGGAGAACTGGGGCCCAGCAAGCCCCCATCTCCCTCAAAGCTTGTTCCCTTTTCTCACAGAAAGTACAATTTTTGACACAATCCCTTTGATCTGGCTTCACATTGCCTCTATAGTGGTTAGCAACAGGATAGTTATCATGCTATCATACTTTCCTATCAAGTTCAGCTACATTTTCTCTAATCCCCTTTCTTAGGACTGTTAGAATTTTAGAGTGTAAACTACTATCTATTGGTTGTCTGCATTTTTGAAGCCCAGCTCAAGTTGCTCTACAGCTTCCATATATAAACATCTGTGTGGAGCAAGTGACAAAATAGTCGTGACATGTCAGTAATTCTTAGAGTGTCGATGTTAACTGAGAAGCTCCCATTTTTAAATATATACTTGATCAACATGTTCTTAAAAATGTATTTATTTGTTATTAACTGAGGGCAGTCAATCCTACATGACCTCTCACAATATCAATATAAACTGGAGGTGAAGTACCTCAGAGATGTACAAGCCTTTTATATACAAGCATAAGCTCCTCCCTCTTCTCTTACAGGATGAAGGTTGAGGAACCCTCCCACCTGGATTTCAAAATGTGAGTACTGCCTCATGGATGGAAAATCCTAACATGACATCATGATGCTAATTTTTTTACTCACATCCTTGTATCAGATGTTAGGAAGACTATTCCTGAAGAACCGTCTCTCACAGTGGGATTGGTCCACCCCCCCTTGCACGGGAAGAAGAGTTATGCTGAGGGACCCATCGATCAGGGAATTCTTGCTGATGGGATCCAGGAGATGACCCTGGCCTTAGCCTTCAGAAAGGGCCTTAAACCTAACTTTGCTGGTTAACCTGGGGCCCCAATGAAGGCTGCCATTTTGGAAGTGTTTCCTCGGTTAAATAGAAGATCCTACCTCCACCCCATTGTATATTTCCCCAGCCATCTTAGTTAATTCTTAATTTTAATGGTATACTTACTATTTTTATCATTCTGTAAGCCACCCAAAGTAGTTCATTGTATTGTATTTGTTTGTTTGTTTGTCTGTGTGTGTGTGTCTGTCATTGTTTATTTGTTCAATTTATGTGCCACCTGTCCTTCCATGGGGCTACTCTAGGCAGCTTACAACAATAAAAAGAAAAAAAATGAAAAGAGTGTAAATAGGGCAGAGTAAAATAATGGAATAATAAAATAATGAAAAAAGACAAAATGAGAATACATGATTTATAAATATAATAAATAGATAAATAAAATTTAGGGCAGGGTGGTCTGCAATGTATGTTATGACACATCACTTTCCCATTTTCTTGTTTGTCTGTGAACACCTATTCCCTGGTGCCAAATTGATGGACTTTCTTACAGTCCCTAAATAAGTATTTCTTAAACAGTATCCCGAGTAAGAATTCTGGAAATATAATCCAGATTGGGGAAAGTTGTCACAAATCTAAGGAAGATACATTCTAGGTTTTGCAGGGGGTTTGGCAATAACACCTAGACTTATATACCACTTCATGGTGCTTTACTGCACTCTCTGAGTAGTTTACAGAGTCAGCACATTGTCTCCAACAATCTGAAGTCTCATTTTACAGACCATGGGAAGGATGGAAGGCGGAGTCAACCTTGAGCCAGTCACAATTGAAGGAATCGAACTCCCAGCAATGTGAGCAGATTTAGCCTGCAATATTGCATTCTAATCAATGTGCCACCACCAATAAAGAAATAGAAAAACCTAATAGCACAATATTTCTTTCAGGAAATCAGGAGCAACTCAGCAAGCATGTAACATGTAAATATTGTATATCTACAAAATAATGTGAAAAAATCAGGTGTAAGTGCTGTCTGTGACTTTCAACATTTAAAATAAAATAGATCCCTCCTCAGAAAAAGTAATTCCCAATTCTATGTTGCAACTTAAAAGATTCTTATAAAAAGGAATATTAAGGCATTTCTATGTCAACAATTGTAACTGAAATAATATTTTGTAATGGAGCTATAAGAATTCATTCTTTGTACTTCCTTTCAAGGCTGTGAGATAAAATGGATTTTGTCATTATTCAACTTTCACTAAATGACTTCTTTTACACAAGGATGAAAATTTATCTTCTCCTTCAGCCATCAAAAAATCTAGCAACATTTTATGCTGCAGATATCTACTGAGTCCATGGCAGTTAGGAGAACAAACGATACTTAATAGGGAAGAAAATCCGAAACCCCGATGCCTAGGCAGTAATTCATCACTGCACATTCTTTAGAAATTCTGTAATTACAAATCATTTTTTAATAAAAATGTGTTAAGGCTTTCACCCAGCTGAGGGGGAGGGGAAGCCTTCAATTATTCTTGATGTTGACAAGTTGATTTAGTAGCTGTTCTTAATAGCTCCTTGTGTATTTCAGCTATTTACTTTTATTTTTATAGAGACCACCGAAATTACGGTTCACTTCAGAGCTAACATTTGCTTCCTTTAAAAAGAAACAGGGTTTTCAAATTTCAAATACATACTGGCATATACTGGTAATCCTTGAGGTGACAACAGTTCACTTAGCAACCATTCAAAGTTAGGACAGCCCCACCAAAAGTACATACAGGGAAACCATAATAATTCATGGGGCTAAAACAAAAAGTAAAATCAGACCTTCCAACTTCTCGCAAGAAAAAAGTAAAATCTCATGAAGTTGGAAAGACTAAACTAACATATTTTTTTTTATTTCCCTGCTCGTTTCTTCCATTTGAAACCCAGTTTTCTCCACCATTCAGTCAGAACTGAAGAAGCTTCTTCAATGAGAAGCAAAACATCTTCAAGGAAAGACAAGTCCAGTTGCTTTTTTTGAAAACACCACCTTTGGGAGAATTGATGCACTGTTTTCTCAAAAGGTTTTAAGGGTAAAATGTTTACTTTAGAAAAAATGGGTAAAACCTATTTTCCCCCAGAACACTACATGCATGCATGTATGTATGTAGTGTGCTGTGGGAAAACGGGTTCCAATTGGTTTTACCCATTTTGGGGTAATATAATATTTGAAAAAATGTCCACACACTGCAAAGTTTAAGAGAAATGTTCATGAAAAGAGTGTTTCGTTCTGTTTTAATTTGTTTAAGGATACAGAAGAAGAATAGAGTGAACCTGAGGCTGATAAATGAGCAAATAATTGAAATTATAGTTATCAGGTTTGCTTATTCATGTATCTAGCTTCTCCAATGTAATTAGCCATTGTAAAATTCAACAGAATATTCTTTGTAAATTACTGTATATAAATCTAAGCTAAGTGAAGAAAATGCTTTCTTGAAATAATTTTAGTTTTGATTAATTTAGTTGTCTTCATCTTGCTAGGGGTGGGCTATATAAAATCAAAATATGCTAATGGTTTATGATGATTTTATCTGGAAAATCTGACAAGTGTAAAACACAGTTCCAAATAATTAAACACACTGCACAGCAAGCTTATTCTCAATTGTAATAAGTTGAATATATTAGCTCATTGGACCTGATGGCTCACGTTTCTTGTGGAGACCATAGGATTCTTACATACCTAAATTTATGTTTAAATTTAGCATTTCTTTGGAACATTGCATCCAAAATAGCAGATTAAAAAGATGCATTCCTGTTTTATTATCTCTTCCCTACTATAGAAAAAAAAACTCAGAGTGTTATTATGTTGTGTTATTTTCTTACCTTGTAACTACTTATGATGTGCATTTAAAAGAATAAATAAAGGGGAGAAGAAACGAACATTTACAGTTTGGTTGGTAATGTTTCATTAGAGTAATGCACACAGCATTTTTATACATAAATCTTCTCTAAAGGAAGCAGTCAATGCACAGAATAATGCATTTTAATTTGCCTAGTTCCATGGATAATTTTAAAACTATGCATTTTAAAAAAAGGTATTGATCAGTTTTTGCAATGGGAGATCCCCTCATTTTTCTCCTTTGTGAATCCATTATTTTCCATTATCAATCTGTTTTGGGAGTATTCTAAGCCTTCTGAACAGATGGGAAGATGCTAAGAGGATCCGGAACACGTTAACCCACAATCCAGTCCACATCATCAGGAGTCACAGGCTCAAACTCATCCCACATAACATGCTCAAGACCGGCCCCCTTCAACTCATTAGACCCTGCCCAGTCAGAGTCCAAACCCGTCTGGATCTGAGTGATTTTAGCCTGTAGATATTGTACAAATTCCTCAGCCTTATTCTGCAAGGGATCCTCCCTCACTCCCAAATTGATAAGGAAGTGGGTCACTCTAAACAGGGCGGCTGGGCGATTATCCATGGATGCAATAAGGGTGGAAAAGTGCGCACACTTTGCTGCCTTTATCACCACAAGGTAAGAGCGAATATGGCCTCTTACCTGTGTTCGGTCAGATTCGGAATTTCTGGCCCTCCAACTGTTCTGCAGGCATCTTTTCTGGCACATCAACTCCAAGAGCTCCTCAGTAAACCAAGGGTCTACCTGGGATCTGCACCAGGTCAGAGGCTGCAAAGGCACAACTCGGTCCAAGGCCCCAGCAGCTGCCTTGTCCCAGGCTCCACTAGAGCCTCCACAGAGCTGTGTGCAAGGGAGACAGGAAAAGTCCCAAGCTCCGTCTGAAATCTCTCCGGGTCCATCAGGCAGCTGGGACAGAACCATTTAATCGGTTCCGCCTCCCTGCGGTAGGGGGTGGCAGACTGGAAGTCCAGCCTAAGAAGGAAATGATCAGACCATGACAGGGGTTGAATGACTATGTCCCCTATACCCAGTTTTCCAAAGATTGAGACAAAAGGAAGCTTGACTGATCTAGATCAGCATATTAGAAAATGAATTACACAATGCACCATACAATTAATATAAATAAGTAAATATTTATAAATATAAACTAGCTAAAAATACAAATACACTAAATATCTTTGAAAAAATATGACTCTTTTATATATTCCACAAATAAAAAGGCTTCTGTATTCTATAAGGCCAATAAATATACTATGATAAATAGAAGATTTGCAGGTTTTTAACATTCTCTTTTTGTTTATTTTTTTAAAATTGAGTTCAGTTATTTTCATTCCACATAATGATTATAAGTGCCAATCATTTTCTGCGGTTGATAATTTAAACCTCCTATACTTCTTTAAATTATTTATTTTTAAGTGTAAAATTGAAAGGCACAACAAAGGATACATACACAAAAACTGAATTTGAATCCAAAATAATATCCCAAGAACTTTGTCTTGGTTGCAAAGACGCCTGTCAGTACAGTAGTTGAGCCCTGGGATACTTTTGCTGGTAATCATATTTTTGGCACAACCTTAACTTGGCACACTAAAAGATGAGTAGCACTTTCAGGCCCATTAATTGATCTTGGCTCAAAGACCCAGGTCGCAATTACATCTAAGTTGGTCTCAAGCAGGTTTTATAGTGAGTCAGAGATTCACTTATCACCTTCTGGAGTGTAATGTTGATCTGTAACTATTCACTCAATAATCAATAACTCATCCCTAAACTACTGGCAGAAAATATAGCTAACGTTCTGGGGCTCAGACCACATATCACAATTTTTCAAATACTGTGACACCTAGCATAGTCATTTCATCAAAGGTCAAGTGGAGTACATACTTTGAGAATCTGGACCTTTGGCATCTCCTCCTTAATACCGTACAGCAAGTATTAGGTTTATATGGAAAAATATGTATTGTCACCAAATGAAGAGGATCTAGAGGATTAAAACATGTAATATAGGTACAGGAGATGGAATTAACCTTATGTAGTACAAGTGATGACTTTCCCTCTGCTGCTTAGTTGCTATTGTATTGATTAAGTTTGACCCCCCTCATCCTTTTTTGGTGAGGCTCCTGAATCTTTAACCAATATTTAATAACAGAAATTGAACAGCAGATGCTTTCTTGTAAAGAGGCGGTATCCATTCTGTTTTGTAGCTCTACCTTCCAAAATTTCATTCTTTCTTTTTAAAATCGATTATGTGTATGTATATGTATGTATATGTATATATTAACTTGCAGAATACGTGAGTAAGGTTAATCCATTTCTATGAGAAGGCCTTACTTGAAATAAACTGAAAGAGCATTGCAACACTAGCAATTTATAGCATCAGCCAGCCGTTGATATGACAATATATCACTAATGAAGACAGGCTTTATATCGCCACAGAGATGTCTGGGTGATGCTATAAATCACAAGTGTGGAAAAGGCTCAAAGTATAAGATTAGTAGCTCTGAGCAAGCCTTTTCTCTTTGATTATGATAGGCCAGGGATAAAAGAACATTTGCCAGTTCACATTTCCTAGAAACAGATGCAATTTGCATTTCCTAAAATGAGATAAAACCTGGAATGCTATTATGTGCCAATCCATTCTTTAAAAAAGAAAGAAAGAAAGAAAGAAAGAAATTAAAATGCAGTGATGTTAACAGTTCAAAATAAGAAAAGCATGAAGAATTTATTTATTTATTTATTTTTATTTATTTTTATTAGATTTATATGCCACCACAGTTCCCCAGTCAGGGATGAAGAATGCATGTTTCAGAAGATAACTTGCAAACCATGCATACAATAAACATTTTTGCTTGCAAAAATCCATCTATTAAAAGAAGCCATTTGATTCCGATGACTATGTGTCAATCCTCTTTTGCAGATATGTCTTAATAAGCAGTGGAACTTGCAGCTTTCTTTTGTTTCAATGTTTTTTCTAGCAACTGTGGCTTCACAGTTGTCATCTTCACAGGAAATTTCGTTGTGAATGAGCTTAAACCAGTATATTTAATTGTACTCATATTTTTTTTTAAGGTACGAATGAAGAAATACGAATAATAAAAATAATTGTGCTTATGTATAGATATTGGTTGACCAAAGGCCGGTCATCTGAAAATGAAAACTGTGAATTTCTTCTCTATGCAGGAAACCAGTTTTGAAGCTTCGAGTAATGAAATGGTGCTGAAGTCAGAGAACAATGTTTGTGGGAAGCGATAAAGGGCCTTGATGTTCATAAGATAATATTTGTGCTATTGTGCCTTCCTTTTATGACTTTATCATACCCCTATCTGAGATGTTCACTTTTACAAGAGACATCTACCAGGTGGGTTTTATAGAGCTATTAAAAACATGATCTTAGTGTACTTTATCTTTTATTCTACTTCCAGCACAGCTACATTACTGTGCCCCTATTTCAAAACATCATGCTTCAGATTGTAAGTGGATTTTGTCCATTCCTAATTTGTCTAGAATACAAGCTCAGATAAAAGCCTGGGTCAGTTCATAAATGAGAAGGAAACATAACTTTAAAAAATGTTATTTTCTCTTTTCTTTTCTTTCAGGAAGTTTGCAGAAAGTCCTGCACGCTCAAAAAGAAGAGAAACAGATAAGAATGACCTTCTGAAAATTGCTTTGTATCACTTGTTTAGCACTTATTTGCAAAGCTAAATACTGATGACAGTTCACTGGATGACTGTATATTTTGTTCTAAATCTCTGCCTGAATGAAAGAAAGTAAAAAAAAAGATACAAAACAACCACACTGTCACATCATAAAGCTGCCAAAGCTAAACTTATCATTTCAAATACATTTAAAATTCAGCAGTGGCCCCAAGATGCTCCTTGGAAGAAGAGTGTAAATATGGATGATAGAAAGAAGGCAGGACAGTTCTAAATACCACAGCAATATTAATAATAAGTACTTAAATTAAAAATATACAGATAGTCCTCAACGTAAGATCAGAACTGAGCCCAAATTTTCCACTGTAAGCAAGGCAGTTGTTAAGTGAGTTTTGTCCCATTTTATGACCTTTCTTGCTGCCATTTTTAAGTAAATCATGTGGTTGTTAAATGAATCTGGTTTTTCATTGACTTTCCTTGTCAGGTTACAAATGGTGATCACCAGGACGGTGCAACTGCCATAATTACATGCCAGTTGCCAAGTGCCCAAATTTTAATCATGCTGTAATGGCCATAAGGGTGAAAAATGGTCGTAAGTATTTTTTTTCAGTGCTGTTTGTAACTGTCACTAAATGAGTGGTTGTGCTCCACCGTTTATCCCAAACCTTTTCTTTCATTACCTAAAATTGCTTATCAAAATGTCCTTTTTACCAATGCAGATAAAATACTTCAAGTCCGTTTAAATGTCCCTGTCTCTGATAACGGGTTTGTGTGACATTACCCAAAGAAAAACCTAATTTGGGGTAGTTGACCCTGGGTTAGGGTAGCACTGAGTTATGCAAAAGTGCTGGTGTCAGACTGTGTCTCAACTTTCTTCATTTCATACACCTAATTTCAATTTTGATCTCCAGATGGAGATGATCCATTACTACTACATTACAGGAAACAAACCTGTTTTGATGAAATTGAATCTGGGTTGGTCACTGAGACCAGATATTTACTCTTCTGAGCTTTCAGACTCATGCTGGAGCCCATTTTCAAAGAGCTTCTCTCTACTGGAATACGTCCTTTGGGCCTTTCTGTAAGTCCTGTTTATGTGGT
>JANHGC010009584.1:31431-44878 GCA_027560395.1 Boaedon fuliginosus | reverse complement strand
ATTTTATGTGGGAGAAAACCCGAATAACCAAAGACTTGTATGTATGTATGTATGTATGTATGTATGTATGTATGTATGTATGTTTGTATATACACATGCATGCATGCTTCATGGATAGATTTTACATAGTTTTCTCTGTAGCTGAAAATGGAAAGAAGGTCAAGGCATCGAGATGTTCTTTCTGTAAAGTCTGGAAACAAAGTTGGTGTTTGGAAAACTCTGGCAGAAAAAAACCTGGGTCTTTGCTTTCCTTTTTTTTTCTTTTTTTTTCTCCTTTGGTGCTATTTTAATTATTTGTGCTTTACAGGATAATGTTTGTTTGTTGAAACAGATTAGTTATTTCTGAATACCTACTTATTTTGCTATCTCTTTAATTAACCGTTTACATTCAGAATTGTTTTTCTTTTATTTTAAAAAGTTTGGTCTATCCCAGTGGTGGTATTCAATTTTTTTTACTACCGATTCTGTGGGCGTGGCTTAGTGGGCGTGGCTATTGTCAGCCAATCAGAGGTGGCATTTGCTGGTACTCTGAATCAATCAAAATCATCGCTACTGGCTCTCTGGAACCTGTCGGAACTGGCTGAATACCACCTCTAGCCTATCCTAAAGTTCAGTTTAGGTAGAAATAGCAATCCAAATATAATAGCTTGCAGTATTAACAATGTTGACAGGAGCAAGTTATTGTACCAATTTATGCCTGACTGATGTCATAATGATTGTAATAATAATATCTTTGTAGCTGCTTTGTGTATCTATATGACCACAAGTATTAAAAAAGGACTCAATTGCAGAAAACATAAAAATTGTGAAAACAACTGACCTTTTCTTTATTAATGCAGTAAATCTAAGAAGATAATTAAGAACTTAGGGATCAGGTTTTTCTAGAAAAATACATGTGTTCAGTAATTATAATTTTTAAAAAGCCCTCAACCAAGGCTTTAATCTGGATACACTTATCATAGTAGTAAATTCTTCAACCTTAATACAGTATATTATTAATTGATTTATAAAATCATCATATAATGATATTGCTTCAGTCTTGGCCAGAAAGATTCAAGTACGGTAAATTTACAAGTATAAAAGCAGAAGGATAGAAATAAGAGGAAAAATTCCACTAAAAGTTATTTCATTGTTTTTCTAGGGTGGAGAAAAAGGGCATATCCACATTTGTACCCTTAAGCTGTTTCTGTCCTGATTCATACTGGCTTGACTCTAAGTGAGTTTGAGAAAATCCTATCTGGATTGAGACACTTTGGCAACAACCTGCAAGGGTTCGAGAACATTCTTTTACATCCTCCTTCCATTAGACAAGGCCCCTGCTAGTGTGCTTTCCAAACTTTCTGTTTCTGGAAAACAATTGCCCATCTTTTTTTTTTCCTGCGGAAGGCAAGGGTTTTGAAATATTTATACTTTTGTTTGTGTATGTGTACGCTCACATAAAGTTAGTTTTTAAAGTTACATATACCAGGTGGGACCTTCATCATTGGAAGCTTTCAAGAAGAGACTTGATTGCCATCTGTCAGAAATGGTGTAGGGCAGGAGTCTTCAAACTTGACAGATTTAAGACTTGTTGACTTCAACCCCCAGAATTCCTTCTCCAGTCATGTTAGCTTGGGAATTCTGGGAGTTGAAGTCCACAAGTCTTAAATTTGCCAAGTCTGAAGATCCTTGGTGTAGGGTCTCCTGCTTGGGTGGGGGCTTGCACTAGATGACCTACAAGGTCCCTTCCAACACTGTTAATCTGTTAAAGATTGAAGTATCAAAATACTGATCTATGTAGGTACAACAACCACCTTGAAACTAAAAATTCATTTCTTGCTAACCAGTTGCATTCTAATATCTTCTAGAGCTTCCATTAATAGTAGCTCTGAAAAGGCAGAGTTGCTGTGATCTTTGCCTAAAATATAGCAGATTGCTAACTTTGAAATTCAGCTGATAGAAAAGGCATACAGACATATAAAATACTATTTTTATTTCTATGAACTATTAGCTAGTTTCTGCACTCAACTTCAAAACAAAAAAGTTTACCGTTGCAATATTTCATCATTTCTCCAGTCCCTCGAATTCCCAGATGCCAAAGGGTCAATTATTAAAGGAAATCCTTGCAAGAATTAGGATTAGTTAGGATTACTTTCCTTCCAAAGTAACCAATGAACTTCCAAAGTTAGATATGAGGATATAAACTGATTCAGCCAAAATAGTATAACTTGAGGCATAAGAGCAAAATGTTATTTTAAAACTACAGCTAGAAAATGTGCCCCAAAATTGCTTTCATGGTGAAGAGAATGTGAAAAACAGGCAATGTTGTCCATTTCTGCCCTCATTCTGGCAATGAGGCCTCATAGCAGTGTGGAGAAGTCCAAATTGACCCTTTTCATCTCATCCACCTTTCTTCATCAGCTCTTCATTATTATTATGGTCCATCACACAGTCTGTCAGATGTTCAGGCTTTGACTTGCCATTTATTATTTATTAAATTTATTTCCCAACCATCTCATCACAAGATGACTGAGCTGCTTACAAAGTTCCTTGCTGTCTCAAAACCTTTCTCTTATGCAAATACTTGGTTATTTTTGTCTTTTTCAAGCTTATGCCATTGTATATTGTTATTTTCATCTGAATGGCTAGTGATTATTAATTATCTAAAACCACTAGGCAAGTTTTCACTCATCAGGTGGGGAAAAAATACAGTAATAGGATTTAGAGAAGCCTTCCAGGGCACTTTTATGAAGAATGAATTTCCAAGAGTTTCCGCTCAACTACGCATTAACCAAATGGATGCATGGGACCGAAGCAAACCAGATAAGAAGCTATCTTGCCATTTAGACTTGAATGATTCAAGGTAGGGGAAAAGATTCAAACAACACCCTCTCTCAACAGCTGAAAATACATTGCTAATAGGAAAGAATGTTATGTTACCTGCAGATCAAAGTGAGATATTTGCTAACAAACTAAACTGTTAATTATTACCTAAGCATTTATGCCTTTCCTTGTAGGAAAAATATACCAACTTGTGGGATTTCTAAGAAGAATACAGGCTGTGTTATATAATGCTATGCAAGGAAAGTATCTGAATTAATTTCCTCATTATTCTACTGATGCCATTATGATTCAGAATTATTTCACAGTGCTTATTACATAATGCTATTCAACTTATCTCTCTGTAGCAATAAAGACCAAGGTACTCCTAGGAACAGAGAATAGGTCACAAGTCTAAATGTGAAGCAGATTCGAATTCCTGCTACTTTTCAATACTTCGGGTTACAACTCTCTCTTCTTTATAGCTACACAACAGAGGGGGGAAGGCTAGTTTTCTCAGTCAGGTTGTTGTATATTAGTGTTCACATTACTACAACAGAGGTTAAGATGCTGACCTAGAAACCAGGAGACTGTGACTTCTAGTTTTGCTTGAGGCATAAAAGCCAGCTGGGTGATTTGAGGTTACTTGGGTTACTTACACAGTGTTGTCATTGTAGAGAAAATAGGAGGGGGGAGGAATATTATGTATTTTCTCTGGCTTGAGTTATTTATGAAAAGTAATAAACGTAGATAAAAATAAACGAGTAAATGAATAATTTTTCAATGGTAAATTAATCATGACTTCATAATCATTTTGGTTATGAGTTTACAGAATCCAGGATTAGACTTGGCTTGATGATATGGGAACAGAAAATTTATTTACTGCTTTTCTATCTTGCCTTTCAATAAGTACATCCGGGCAATTCACATAGAAACAATTATGTTTGATACTGAAAGAACAGTAACATAGATACTGGACTCTGAGCTTGGATGTATTGCAGGCGTTTCATTACCCAAACTATGCTGGGTGTTATGGTATGGTATGTTATGGTTGCACTGATAATGTTACCTACGTTGGGTAAGAAACATCTGCAAGAAAACAACCAAGCTCAGAGAGCACCAAAGACTCCTCATTTCAACCCTGAGCTACAAATACTCTCCTTTATTAGTACATAGGTCAAGCACTTCAACAGAAAATCCCATGATTCTGGTGACAACAGCTCAGCATTTCTCAACTAGTGGAGGATATTCAGAAGAGCACCATGGATTTTCTTTCTTCTGGCAGTCACATGGAAACTAACACATACAATTTCAATGGTAAGCATCAACACTTTGCACTGTGCCTAAAAACAGGAACCAGACCAGTTTTTATGTATTTACAAGTCTTCATTATATTACATGATCATTTTAAATTAGTAACATTGCAATTGTATTATGAAATCATTGCAGATAGTGATCAATGTTAAAGGATAATCCCCATGTGTAGCATAGGCATGTAATCAAATCAAGTGATATTGGAGCACCAGTAATTTAGGTGACCATTATTACATTGATTCCCGTCTTCTCATCTTTTTGTTAATATGGAATGACAAAACAGATTTCCAGATCACTTATGCCTAGCAAGTTTATTTTCATTTATTATTCAAATGATATGGCCACATTTGGTACCTAAGGAAAGATCAGGTTACTATATGGAAGCCCTTTTCAAGTATTCGATTGCAACCTGGCGCGAAACATAAAATGGTAAGCATCCAGGTATACAAATAGATCAATTCCTGTGCCAGTGCATCTTCTTATTATCATATATGATCAGTGAATTTTCCATTCAGCAAGGGAAATTAAGTCAGGTAGAAGAGTTCTTAATTTATATCACTGAAATTCTATAGATGCTACTGAAAGAAACACTTCCTCCTTCCTCCTATTGCATGAATATTAAAAGCCAAAATCATTAATCTCCCTCACCAATGCTTTTTTTTATCAACAATAAAATTTACCATACTCCGCTTGAGAGTGGATAATGGGTTCATTATCCACTATTCTGGAACTTTTCAGCATGTGGCTATGTATCTGATTAAACCCAATTACTTTGCTGCAGTATTTCTGCTGAAACGGAACCTGCTGAAATACATCTCAAGTATTTTCAGTAGATTAATTATGTAACCATCTCTCAAGACTTTCACTTGAAGAATTTGCTTCCATATCATCCAATGCAAATTGTTACAGCTCACTACTATTTGTTTCAATACAGTGGATAGTTGCACTTCTTATATATCAGACATGCTATAAGGAAATAAACTTAAGAAGCTTTCTACGTAAATAGATTTTATGAAAATGATAGCTGCTTTGCGGGTGAATTGGACAAAATAATAATCATTCTACAGTATCTTCCTCTTATTTGTACTGAAGTTTTGCTGAGGTAAAAAATCCAAAAGATTTCCCTAAAAATTCAAGATGCCCAAATGATATTGGCTTTGAGTATGTGATGCTTACATTTTTCATGGTTGGAAGGAGAGAAGCAATACAGGTAGTCCTCAACTTATGACCACAACAGAGCCCCACATTTCTGTTGCTAAGCAGGACACTTATTATGCCCCATTTTATGACCTTCCTTGCTACAGTTGTTAAGTGAATCACTGCAGTTGCTAAATTAATAACATGGTTGTTAAGTGAATGTGACTTCCCCACTGACTTTGCTTGTCAGAAGGTCACAAAAGGTGACCAATGGCCCTGGAACATGCAACCATCATAAATATATGTCAGCTGCCAGGCATCTGAATTTTGATCATGTGATTACAAAGATGCTGCAATGGCCGTAATCATGAAAAACAGTCATAAAGTCTCCCCCCCCCCAGGTTTTTATACCTTAATTATTAAACAAATGGTTCTAAGTTGAGGACTACCTGCACTGCTCAGAAGCCATACCCTCAAACATGATGAGTATCTTTCCTCAATATATGCACATAGTAATACATAATGAAATGGAGACAACTGCATTGAATAAACATTTTCAACAACAAGTAGATGTAGACAGTGAGTCCCTAGCTTTGCAATCTAAAAGATTTTCATCGATCAGCTAAGGGGGAGGAGAGGAAGTGCCCTTGTTTAAGTTTATGTTGCTTTTATACACATCCATCTTAAGCTTGTTTTAGCTGGTTACCAGATAATTTGCTACTTATCATTTCTAAACGTATGTGAGATGTTGACATAAGGGCCCTCTTAACACATGGGCCTGCTGGGCACTTGCCCAGGGGTCCCACGAGCATAGGGGCCCCGTGCTAATATACTCTATATACTCGAGTATAAGGCTAATTTTTCATTCCTGTGAGTGGTTGTTGTAGGAGACCCCCAGCACACTGGCTTGCCTAAGGGCCCATAATGCTGTTAAGAGGGCCCTGGTTGACATGCCTTGATACACCAGTAATACAAAAAGTTGGTTCTCAAGTTAAATGCAGTTAATTAATTCCTCATCTCCTTTGAAGTCACTGATGATTTTAGATTGGGTGGTGGAGGTGCTCCAAGTCCTCCCTCATCCTCTGCCATCCTCCCTGCTCTACCCAATGGGTCATGTAAGCAATAGCCATTTTCTCCAGACTCATTGAGTATCAGTGATACCTATCCTGGTATAATATGCTGACTAGTGAGAATAACTTTGCAAGAGACTGGCAGCGGAACAGAAAATTAAATTTCATGATTAGCTGCCCTTAGTAAATCCACTGAATTAAGCCACTGGTATATTTAAGCAAAAACTAATTAGCAGTAGAAGCTTATTAGACAACTCAAAAGTTAAAAAACCCCACCAATGAGTAATATGTCTATAGCATTGTGATTAAATGACTTATCTTGCTGAAGTTAACAGTATCCAACATTGATTTGAAAGGATAAGATGACACCTTCTATCTCTCAGAAGAAAAATTAATAGTAGTTTGCATTTATCTTCATCATTTATGATGATTTACAGCAGAGTTGTTCATCAGCTGTCTTTGCAAAGCTCAATCACTCTTTTTCAATTTTCTAAATTATCTCCCCCTCCCTCAGGGATCTCTAACTGGAATGTGAGTTACCTCTATTAAGTTTTCACCAAGGCCAAAGAAACAACTTAATGAACTCATTAAATCATCCAAATTATCTTTGCTAAATTGCCAATTGCAATTACTGTACTTCCCAACAACTCAGAATAGCTAAAAGTAAGCTATAGTAAGTACTTCCAAAGGGTTTTTTAAATCCTACTAAATATTTGAATGCATCTTGCAATCCAAATTTGAATTGGTGTATTATTGTATTGTATTATTTATTATGCACAAGCTACTTTGTATTTAAAGATCACTATTGAAATATTCAGGAAATATTTATTGCAATATTTTTAATTTGTCAGGACAAACTGTTAAGGAATTTCTTAAATAAATATATAAATTGTTCAGCAAGTAACAGCATTTGGCCATGATTCCTAGGCTGAGAAGCTAAGCAAGTTTAGCTCTGCTCAGTATTAGATCAGAGATTGACCAGGGAATTCCAAGATTGAGGATTATTTTGAAAAATCATCATCATCATTATTCCCCCGATGGGGGAAGAGAGGCAGGATATAAATCTAATAAATAATAAATAATAAAAATCATTATCATCATCATCATCATCATCATCATCATCGACCTCTCGGTGGCTTCCTGATCTCTTGGCAGCTTTTGATACCATTGACCATGGTATCCTTCTGGGGCAGCTTGAGGGATTGGGAGTGGGAGGCACCGTTTTGTGGTGGTTTGCCTCCTATCTCTCGGGCCATACCCAGTCGGTGTTGGTAGGGGGCAGAGATCTGACCCGAGGCCACTGCCTTGTGGGGTGTCTCAGGGCTTGGTTCTCTCCCCTCTCCTGTTTAATATCTACATGAAACCACTGGGTGAGATCATCTGACGGCATGGGGTAGGCTATCATCAGTACACTGATGATACCCAATTGTATATCTCTGCCCCGGGCCAAGCTAGTGATGCTGTTAAAGTGATGTCCCGGTGCCTGGAGGCTGTGAGGATCTGGACGGGGAGCAACAGGCTCAGACTCAACCCTGATAAGATTGAGTGGCTTTGGATATTGCCTCCACGTGGTCCAGAGGATTGTCCAGTGATAATACTAGGGGAGGGATAGCTCCCCTCAGAAAGGGTGCGCAACTTAGGAGTTCTCTTGGATCCACAGCTGCAATTGGACCATCATTTAGTGGCTGTGGCCAAGGGAGCTAATGCACAGGTTCACCTGTTGTATCAGTTGTGCCCCTTCCTGGACCGGGAGGTTCTTCTTACAGCCACTCATGCCCCTGTCACCTCTCAACTAGATTACTGTAACACGCTCTACATGGGACTGCCCTTGAAGAGCACTCGTAAGCTTCAATTGGTCCAGAATACAGATGCATGAGTGATAAAAGATGTACCTCGGTGCACCCATATAACACCACTCCTCTGCGAACTGCACTGGCTCCCAATAGTCTTCCGGATGCAATTTAAGGTTCTAGTGACAACTTTTAAAGCCCTTCATGGCTTAGGAGTGGGGTACCTTCTAGACTGCTTTTTCCACTTCATGCCTCCCAGCGCCCAGTTAAATCCCACAGAGTTGGCCTGTTACAGGTCCCGTCAGCTAAACAATGTTAGCTGGCGGGTCCTCAGTCAAAGCCCTTCTCTGTGGCGGTACCGGCCCTCTGGAACCAGCTACCCATGGAGATCCAAACCATCCCTAGTCTGTTGGCCTTCCGCAGAGCCACGAAGACCTCGCTCTTTTGGCAGGCATGGAATTGATGACCCTCTGGAAGAATGATGATTTGCATGATATGTGATTGGTAAACTGTTCATTTTATGGTTTTATTTTTATATTAATTGTTTTTAAATATATTGTACTGTATTATTTTAACTTGTTGTAAGCTGCCTTGAGATCCCCCTGACTGGGGAAGAGAGGTGGGGTATAAATCAAATAAATATCATATAATATAATGTCATCATCCCAGAAAAAGGCAATGGCAAACTTCTTTTCTAGGAAAAGTGCATGTAGTTGTGCTCAGCTTGAAGGACATGCTATTGTTTAGTATATTTTGTATAAAATATGCATACCAAGAATCCATAAAACAGCATTCCACTCTACAGCATACAACTCTTTGTCTAGTTTTCATGCAAAGAATAGGCAAGTGCATCCTTGATCACCAAGTAGCAGTCAGAAGACATGATGAAAGCTCCTTAGTTGCACAACAATGGACAGACCTTCACTGCAGTTTCACCTGCACCCTAGACCAAGCTAAGTCCAAAAACCCTAGAGAATTCCAGGAAGGTTAGCACTCTTGACAAATCAGCCAACTACCAACTCAGTAAAAAAACAGCCTAATCAAGGAACCAGCAAGAATACTCCCACCAACACTGACAGGGAAAGCCACTTTATATATAAACAGAGAGCAATCCCCATCCCCTTCTAGCACTGAAGATATTACCTAGTTGGGTAATAAAATGTCTGCATTAGAACAAGCAAGTTCAGAGAGCATCAAAAATTTCTTTGCATTTTTCTCAATTCTTCAACTTGCTTCATGGTTTAGAATGCTTTGGAATGAAAAGAAAAGTGCCAATTTCTGCAATACTTATTTTATAGACCTTGGTTGTTATCAGAAATTATAACAGATGCTGCAGTGTTGCTAGGCTTGTGGCCCAGTTACTTTGACACTGACCGAAAGTGCTATTTTGTGAACAGAGGTGAATAATTTGAACAATCTTTAAGTGTGCTGCACTTTGTTGTTAACCAAATCCTCAGGTATTTGGTCTTTTTCTCTATTTGGATCCCCATTATTTCACTTAGTATTATATCCTGTTTTGTTGAAATATTTTTCGTCAAAATCATTGTTTTTTCTTTGGTTATCCTAATTCCAGCCACTCCAAATTCTTCTATTCTTTTTAATAATTTAGGGCCTGTTTCTAATGGTCTCTCCATAATAAAGAGCATATCATTGGTGAATGCTTGCATCTTATATTCTTCCTTCTTTATTTTGGATCCTTTTAGTTCCTCATCTCGTCTCACTTGTCTCAACAAAACTTCGAGAGTTAATATGAATAACAGAGGTGACAGGGGACAACCTTGTCTCGTGCCCTTCTCTAATTTGAAACTTTCTGTTTCTTCTCCGTTGACTCTTACTTGTTCCGTGTAGATTACTCTAATTGCACCTTTAGAATGAAAAGAAAATTGACAATTTCTGCAATATTTATTTTATAGACCTTGGTTGTTAGCAGAAATTATAACAGACGCTGCAGTGTTGCTAGGCTTGTGGACCAGTTACTCTGACCCTGACCGAAAGCGCTATTTTGTGAACAGAGGTGAACAATTAAAACATCTGCTTTTTCTAGAGATTCATTGGTCTTTATGCATTTTCTGAATACACCTTGCAATTTACCACTCCACTTCATCCTTTTCCTTAACTTAACTACCAACAATTATTTTGATATCCTCTATTTCTGCCTTATTTAGGAAAGAAATTGCAGCTGCCTACAACTGAGATAATGGCTGTAATCTCTAAAGCTGGTTAGGAATTGCTGTGTCACATTCAGCACATGCTAATTCAAAGGCATTACCTGAAGAGCTTCTCTTGCCTTTCACAGTTCTTGATAGGGATTTCAATGAAGTCAATCTGCTGCATATGAAAACTCTGAATACAATTCAGTCATTCACTTGCCAACGTTTATTCAGAGTTTCCTGCCTACTTGTAGGTTTCAAATGAGCAACAACATACACTGAAAGCAGAATAATGTCCTCGGTCTGTAATCTGGATTCCATACCTGACGTCAGAACACGGTCAATTAGATTTGTACTACAGCCATCACAACTGTGTAAAAATCCTGGCTGGCAAAAGATGACTTTTAAAACGTTTGCCAGTTATTTGGGACGAAAGCAGCTGCACGCCACCTATTTTCTAGCAACTCATTTATAATGGCCTGCTTGATCGAATCTGTGCTGGTAAATTTTTCAGGGTTCAGCATTGCTGGCAGGTTGGGTGGGATACTTTTAGGAAATTCCTGGGCTGGGTGATAGATTGAGAGGTCAAAACCGACACCTAGGAGAAGGCAATTCCAAACACAGAATTTTCATAAAAATTCTTCAGTAAAATCTTGCCTTAGATATTAACAAATGCAATCTCTGTTAGTTCATGTTACTGGATAACAAAAAATAAGAAAACTGTCCCTCTTGCTTCTTCTAGGGATGGTCCAGTTCTCTACGGGGAGTTGGTTCCAAAGGGCCAGTGCTGCCATAGAGAAGGCCTTTGCCCGCGGGCCCACCAGGGAAATCAACTCCCTGTAGAGAACTGGACCATCCCTAGTCTGCTGGCCTTCTGCCAGGCTGTGAAAACCTGACTCCCTTGTATGAATGGTTGTATGCTTGTTTGTAAATTTGTCCTTTTTAATAATTTTAATAGTTTTTAGCTGTATAGTTTTTATCCTTGTGTTTTTATGATACTGTTGTATTTTTATTGTATTTTTTTAATTATGCTGTTAGTTGCCTCGCGTTCCCCTTGATTGGGGAAAAGAGGCAGGGTACAAATTTAATAAATAAATAAATAAATACTTACTAACAACTGCAGTGATTCATTTAACAACATGGCAAGAAGAGTCATAAAATGGGACAAAATGATCTTAGCAACTGTCTTGCTTAGCAACAGAAATTTTGGGTTAATTGTGGTCATACTTTGAGGACTACCTTATTAACTTTCCAGGGATTATAATTTAAACATGATTCTCCTGAATTTTGTAAATGTGTACATATATCATAGTTTCAGGGGGAAATTATTCTTCTTTTGATTAACATATTAATCTGAAAAGGCCTATATCTTTGGAGTTCTAAAGTGGAAATGATGCAGCATATTTTACTTAGATGAAGAAAGGGAAGCAGATCCGTTCCTTATCATTGTTATGGACTGACTCAATGTAAACATTATCAGAAAAGGGTAAAAAGATATTCAAAGGGCCAGTTTGGCCTGGTGGTTAAAACACCAGGCTAGAAACCAGGAGACTGTGAAGTTTAGCCTTGCCTTAGGCATGAAGCCAGCTGGGTGACCTCAGGCCAGCCACTCTCTTTCACCTGTAGGACCTAGACAGTGGTAAACCACTTTTGAAGTCTTGTCATGAAACTGCAAGGATTTGTCAACGTTGGTTTGAAGGCTAAAAAAAAGAAGAAAGAAAAAAAAAAGAAAAGAAACCCTACCGGATTTACATAGCTAAATATATACCTATGAAGGTGAGTCCTGTAAGAAATTTGTAGTAATATAGTAAGTCCTTTATATAATGACTTCTGTATTGATATTCTATAGCTTTTTCTTCTCACTAACTTGGTTACAGCGGACTTAGGGATAGCTTGGTTGTCTTTCTTCAGGAAGGAAAAAATAGCAACATACAATTATTAATTTATAACTTACTCATATGTTTCTAATTACACATATACAGGAAGTCCTCGATTTACAACAGTTCACTTAGTAACTATTCAAAGTGACAGTGGCACTGAAAAAAGTCATTTATGACTATTTTTCACAATTTTTCACACTTGCAACTGATGAACATGTGATCAAAATTCATATGCTTGGCAACTTGCTCATACTTATGACCGTTGCTGTGTCCCAAGGTCATGTGACCACCTTTTGTTAAGCAAAATCAATGGGGAAGTCAGATTCACTTGACAACCATGGTAGTATCTTATCCACTGCAGTGATTCACTTAACAACTGGGGAAAGAAAGGTCTTAAAATGGGACAAAACTCATTTAACAAATGTCTCACTTAGCAACAGAAATGTTGGGGTCAATTGTGGTCGTAAGTCAAGGACTTCCTGTATTGATTTATATATTCGTAACCCTAGAACTTAGATCTTCTCCTTACAGCTGTGTTAAAACAAGAATCAGTGAAACCCCATACATCAGCAAGCCTAGGCCTTGTGCAAATAAATGCCAAGACAAATAGATAGGAGACCCTTTAGTGTATGTTGTTGGACTTTCCCCGGACACTAGAGGGGGAACAATATGATAAGTTTGTTTTCCACCAATTACAGTGGAACCTCGGTTCACAAACGCTTCTGTACACAACCAGATTGGTTCACAACCAAAAAAATCAGCTAAATGTTCAACTCAGTTCACGAACAAATCCTCGGTTCGCAACCAAACTCCCTGAGGACAAAGAAATCTCAAGAGAGAAAACACCTGAAGGAGAACATCCTTCCATCGCGGAGGCGGACTCTTCCGCAAAACAGCAACTTCTCTCTCACTCAGAATCGACTGACTGAACAGTTTTAATAATAATAATAATAATTAGATTTGTACCCCGCCTCTCTGCATCCAAAAGGGGAACTCGAGGCGGCTTTTGTCTGTTGTTCATGTTCAGGCTTTTTTCAGTGTTTGTATTAAAGGATTTTACTCTTCCACTGTGCATTCTGTGACATATTTAACTACAGTATTGTATTTGTGTGATTCAAAATCTTAAAAAAAAAACAATAGAGTTCATACGGGTCTGAAAGAGATCGATCGTATTTCCATACCACCCAATTCGAAAATTTGTTTCTGTTCACAACCAACTGTTATGGAAGGAATTGTGGTTGTGAATAAGGTTCCACTGTATAGCATAGCAGTTCAGTAAGTGCCTCGCCAGAAAAATGGTCAGATGA
>JANHGC010009580.1:7409-21038 GCA_027560395.1 Boaedon fuliginosus | reverse complement strand
AAGAAAGAAAGAAAGAAAGAAAGAAAGAAAGAAAGAAAGAAAGAAAGAAAGAAAGAAAGAAAGAAAGAAGAGAAAGATCAGGTCTATTAGAATTCTTAAAATAATGGTATAAATATGCAGCTTACCGTAGATACGTAGGTTCTTCTATCCATTTAGGAAAACTTCATGATCAGGATTTGCTGATCACATGAAATAGCCTTCCTGCACTCAAATAAAATCAAATAGAAACTTCTAAATATTTTTACTAGATTTGTTAAAGCAGGGAAATCAGCTTAATACAACCTATTCTATGCATTCAACAATATATTGTAAATATAAGCTTTGGATAAAGAAGATGCTTAGACAAAACTGCTTTGCTTGAGACTGCCAAAATAATTTCACATTTAGTTTTAACAACGATACATAAATGTGAAGTTGGCAATAGAAAATATACCTGTCTTATTATATTCTCCTTTATTTGAAGGATGTTCAACAATATCTTGTTAATTTGGTTGAACAGTGCAATGCTGATGATAGTAGTTCTGACCTTCCTCTGGTAACTGTTCTTGATAACCTGTAACATGTTGGTTCTTTCAGTGACATCTTCAGTGGTTTCCTTAACTGTAAACATAACAAATGGTAGGAGGATTCTATCGGCCCATCGTCAGTTGGAACAAAATAAACCTCCACACCAGTAGAACGATCGTGGGTAGATTCTTTTATTTCCTAAAGGCGAACGGGAAACCAACTACAAACAAAAACGGTGTCAGGGCTGGAATGATTCAGCTCCACCTTTATTAGGAAATAGGAACACGTCATCCTGGCTTATCTAATCCAGCGCCTGACAGGCAGCTCCCCCTCACCAGGTCGCTACCTGCAAGACAAATAAAAACGTCAAGGTTGAGCCTTATTAAATGTTTTCAACAAATGAGGAGCATTCATGTCCTCCCGGTTAACCCAAGAATTCTCAGCATCCGAGTACCCTTTCCAATGCACTAAGTATTGGGTAGTGTTTTGATAATCCTTAGTATCCAATATCCTGTCTATCTCATAATGATCTTTTAGATCAGGAGTATCAGACATGACAGGCTTCAATAAACTCAAGTGGAAGGTAGGATGCATCCAACCCATTGATGTTGGAAGACGAAGTCTCACAGTTACTGGATTTATTATACGTATTACAGGAAATGGACCTATGTATTTCGGACCTAACTTACGTCGGGATCTTAAATATTTGGTCGACAGATACACTATTGATCCCACCTTGAGTATTGGTTGTTTCTGTCACTTTTTGTCGGCCCACTGTTCATACTTGTCTCTAGCTACCGTTAGAGCTTGTTTGATACTAGACCATAATTGCGGGAATCTAGCTGCCCACTCTTTTGGAGTGGCCTCATCTTGTTTACCCATATCTAACTCCGGTATGGTTGTTAGGTTCTTGCCATATACTACCTCGAAAGGGGAACGTCCTGTACTACCATGTTCAGCACTATTATAGGCCACCTCCGCAAATGGGAGCAGTTCAACCCAATTGGACCCATTTTGATTAACATAACTTCGCAAATAATGTTTTATCATGGCGTTCACCCATTCTGCAGCCCCATTAGTACATGGGTGGTATCCCGAACTAAGACCCTGGGAAGACCCTATAAGAGTTATAAACTCTTTCCAGAATTTTGCTGTAAACTGCACTCCTCTATCGGAAATTATTCTCGTTGGAACACCATGGATTCTATAAACATTGTTAATAAATATTTCAGCTAATCGTCTGGCCGAAGGTAGCTGTCTACATGGTATGAAATGAGCTTGCTTGGAGAACAAGTCAATTATGGAGAGAATCACAGTACAGCCCTTGCTTGGTGGTAATTCCACGATAAAATCCATTGCAATCTCATCCCAGGGGAATTGTGGATCTGCTACTGGCTGCAACAATCCATACAGTTTGCCACTTTTGTGCTTTGACATTAAGCACACCTTACAGTCTCTACAGTATCTCTCTATGTCTTTTCGCATAGTTGGCCACCAGAATCTTCGCCGAATGTTATGGAGGGTTTTTAGAAACCCAAAATGACCAGCTAATTTGACGTCATGGGACAACTGTAGCAATCATAACCTACAACTAACTGGTACATATATTTTGTTATTGATCCATCGTAATCCATCCTTTATTAGACCCAAGGTCTTGTTTTTTGACCACCACTCATCTTTCTCTAATGCACTAATTATACTAATTTTAAAACTATTAGTAGCGTTCACATGTTGAAACAGTTTAATATCTTCTTCACCAGAAATCAATGGTTGTATCACCTCTTCCCTACGTGACTGAAATTGCGGTTGAAATTGCCGGGATAAAGTATCCGCTAAAAAATTCTGTCCAGTGGGAATGTACTTCAATGAAAAATTGAACTGATGGAAAAATTGAGCCCATTTTGCCTGTTTGGGCGACAGTCGGCATACTTTTTGCAACACCAATAAGTTCTGGTGGTCAGTCCACACCTCGAAGGGAATTTTACACTCTTCTAAATAATGACGCCACATATTTAAAGCCCACTGTATGGCAAATGCCTCCTTCTCCCAGATTGCCCATTTCCTTTCTGTGGGAGTCAGCTTCTTTGACGTGTATGCACAAGGTCTCAATTTGTTATTGTCGTCTCTTTGCAGCAAAACACCCCCTATAGCCACATCGCTGGCATCGACCTGTACTACAAACATACGTTCCGGATCTGGATGTCGGAGACATGGTTCCTTTACAAAATGTGACTTTAGCTCTTCAAATGCCCTAGTACACGCATCAGTCCATTGCAAAACCTGTCCAGGTGAGGGGGAAGAAGCCAGATGTTTGGTTTGTAATAAGTCCGTCAGAGGTAGAGCTATGTGGGCAAAACAGGGGATGAATTGTCTGTAAAAATTGGCAAATCCCAGAAATGCTTGCAATTGCTTCCGTGTCTTTGGGGTTTGCCATTGAATTATGGATGTTATATTTTTTGGGTCCATCTCAATTCCATGTGTAGATATTCAAAATCCCAAATAATCCAAAGTATTCTGATGGAAAGCACACTTATTCAGCTTCACATACAACTTCTCATCCCATAATCGTTTTAGCACTTCTCGTACTAACTGGACGTGGGTTTCTATGTCGGTTGAATATATAAGGATGTCGTCCAGGTACACTAACACTCCTTTATACAACAGGTCCTGCAGTACAGAATTAATTAACTGCATGAACACAGCCGGAGCCCCCTTCAGGCCAAATGGCATTACCCGGAATTGGAAACTCCCTAGTGGGCAGTTAAACAAGGTTTTTCCATTCATCACCCTTTCAAATCCGAACCCGGTAGTAAGCCTCCCTTAAGTCTAACCGGGTAAATATCTTTCCCGTCGCTAACGTCGACAGGAGATCTCTGATTAAGGGCAGAGGATATAATGGCTCCTTGCAAATCGCATTCAAGTTCCTATAATCTACACATAAGCGTAATACTCCATCTTTCTTCTCCCTGAAAAGAACGGGGGCAGCTATAGGGGACCTGTTCGGCATTATAAACCCCCGTTGTAGGTTTTCATCTAGGTATGTACGCATTTCCTCTATTTCGCGTGGCGTCATAGAATACATCCGAGGCCGGGGTAATTTAGCCCCAGGAACCAAGTCAATACCGCAGTCGGTATCATGATGGGGAGGCAGTGTATTGGCGTCCTCCTCACTGAATGCCCCTTGTAAATCATCGTATTCGCTGGGTATGACTATTTCGTCCAACACATGTTCTTTTAGTTCCAGAGCGTAACTAATCGGCTCTGAGGAAAATCGTATTTTACGACAACCGCCCTCCCACAAAATCATAGGCCTCTATCGATCTAACCAGGAAAGGCCTAAGATGACTGGATCCGACATTTGAGTCCCCACTATGAAGCGGATATGCTCTACGTGCATGGCCATAATCATTCGTACCAGTTCAGTTACCATAGAAGCTGGCTTGCCTCCTAGCATGGACCCATCCATTTGCTCAAAAACCATGGGTTGTCTCAATGTGGTTGTCTTTACTCCCAACAGATTGGCAATGTTACTGCTAATAAGACATCTAGTGCACCCAGTGTCAATAAGCGCTGTAACGGATAGAGTTTTCTTAGGCCCCACCAGAGTTACCACTAAAGTAAACGGTATAACAGGAGCGCTCACCATAGGATCTTCATCACTGATGCCCAACTCCTCCACCTGCCTCCATTCAACATTGGGACTCTCCTGTGTGCATTCATTATCCGGTGGCCTCACTGGAACCTGGACCACTTTCTTCCCAATTGATCTGGCCCTTCCTCTTGTAGCAGTACTCCTCAGGGTGCTGGTGACTGGTGGTGCTCCACTAGGGCCTACACTGGTCCCCAAATGTGGACATTCTACTGCACGGTGCCCTATCCTGTCACACCGATAGCATCGCAATGATCTAGGGTTTGACCCTTGTGAGGGACCCATACCCCGGATTGGAGCACGGTCAGTACGTCTTGGGCCAAGCGTCGCCCCACCATGGAATTTCCGAAGCCCAGCCTCCAATTCAGTACAATGGTACAATCCTGTACCATTCATCCAACTCTGGATGCACTCGGCCATATACGCACGCCTGCTGCAACTCCCTATCCAGCCCGTTGCTGAAATGATGACATAAAAGTTTCTCAGGCCATGAAGGCAAATTCCCCACCAAAGCCCAGAATTCCTTAATATAATCCTGAACAGGCCGACCCTTTTGGCGAAGGGCCAACTGATCAGCCAATGCCTGTTGAGCCCAACTCGGATCTTCAAATCTAGCCCGCAGAGCATTTAAGAAGGGCCCCATAGAGGATAGTTCAGTGGCGTGTCGACGGTGTAATCCTGCCACCCAGTCAGCCGCCTCCCCATCCAATTTTGCTGTAATAGCCACAACCATGTCCCACTGGTTGTGGTACATTTGCTCGTACTGGTCCATGTGACTCAGGACCTGGCTTAAGAACAAAGCCACCCTCTCCGGGCGGCCATTGAAACTGGCTTTGATGGGGGGTGGTCCATATACATGTACTGGCCACTGTGGCTGATTGGGCCCCGACGGCCCTGGGTGGGGGGTTGCTGGCCCCTGCTGGTCGTCTCGGGCACCCACCATGAACGTACCGCATGGATGGCCAATGGGACGAGTCTCCCCCTCCAACGAATCACCACCAGCTGTGGAATAGCCTCTACGACCGTATTTGTCCCTCAATATCGCCAGAGTCGTCTCCCCTGGATCCACGAACTGGCTGGTTTCATCCACCTCGGCCTGCCACCTCCTCTCGCGCCAGGCCTCCTGCTTAAACTCAGTGCCCATCCCTGTACTTTGCCCCAGAGGCTTGAATGACGTATCCCTGGGCTTCCTTTCCGCTCCCCACTTTTTCTTATGTTGCACTGCTGGGTCCGGCCGTTCAGCTTGTCCTTCCATGTTGTCCATAGGTGCCTCGGCCACCCCACCAACAGCTCCGACCTCGCTGTCATCAGGATTCATATCCCCTTTGTCTAGCGGTTGTCTCTTCTGAGCCCGTAGCCAGCCAAGAAAAGAAGCCATTTGAACCTCCTCTTCAGCACTGGTTGGATCCTGGAGCGGCCCCGCAGCCCATTCCTCCTCGTAATCCTCCCTATCCTCCATCTTAGCTCTTCACTCTTCACTCTTCACTCCGGCTTCCTGGCCCCACCACCAGCTGGCCGACTCAGTGTACTACAGTGCAGGTCACATCACTGGCGCTTTCTCTGGTGCTTCCTCTCCAGCCTCTCTAGCCAGGCTCCTCCCCGCTCCGGCAGCCAGCTGGCCGGTCCGAAGCGCTCCTCTTCACCTCTCAGCTCCTGCGCTGCTTTGCTTTCCTGGCCCTGGGCTCCTCGCCAGCCTGTTCCGGCAGCCAGCCGGCCGGTCCGAAATGCCAATAATCGCCTCCCAGCTCTGGCGCGCCCTAGCGCGCTCAGGCCCTTGCTGCCTTGCCTCTCCAGCCTTGGCTCTTCGCCAGCCCCGACAATCAGCTGGCCAGCCTGAAGCTCCTCAACGCCGGCTTCCTCTGGCCCATCCACCACCAGCGCCTCCAACCGCCACCCTCTGGCCATCGGCCCGCTCTTTTGGGTACCTGGGTCTCGCTGCCGCTGCCTTTTGCCACACACGGAGCTCGGCCAGTCGAAGAAGGAAGATCTGACACCGTTTTCCTGTCGGCCCATTGTCATTTGGACAAAATAAACCTCCACACCAGTTGAGCAATCGTGGGTAGAATATTTTATTTCCTAAATGCAAACGGGAACCAACTACAAACAAAAACGGTGTCAGGGCTGGAATGATTCAGCGCCACCTTTATTAGGAAGTGGGAACACATCATCCTGGCTTAGCTAATCCAGCACCTGACATACGACCTATAAAACATTTTATGTAAGTTTTCTTTGTATGCCGTTGAAATTGTCATCTTATAGTTTCTTACCCCCAGCTTCTCTCAGTCATCCAAATCTATTGAGTAACCAAAGTTCTTGGCCCAGGCTATCATGGTCTCTTTAACTACTTCCTCCTGGAACGGAGCAAGCAATGTGCATGGTTACTTTAAAATATACACTCTGAGAAACTCCTTGTTAAGGATTTGCAGAAAAGTAAAAGACCAGTACTATGTAAAAATGCCAGTCTGGGTATCACCTTTGAAAGTACTAGTACATCTCAATTTCATCAAAATGGGGAATGTTATCAGATATAAAGACATATTAAATGAGAAAGGAGACTCAAATCTAAGCTGGAGTTAAAGGCTCAAGGAATATTCATATCATGGTATAATCAACTGCAATTATATTCTAGATCTGAGAAGGATGTTAAGTTGCATGGATTTTATACTGAAATGATGAAATTGGATGAAGTTTTGCTAGGAAAAAAATGAAAAGTTGATTAAAAAATTGCATGATAATTTATTAGAACATGTAGCAACAATCTCTCTTCGCTGTTGCACTGTCTTAGGTGGCTGTTGCACTGTCTTAGGTGTTCTGGCTGCTCCCGGCTTCATGGCAGCCATGTTGACTGCCACTTTTCCTCGTCTTCAGATGAGGGGGAATTGGTGAGTCAGGGAAGAGAGATGTGGCTCTCTTCGGCCTGCAAGGCACCCCTCTTTGCTTCACCACCCCTCCAAGGTGACTATGGCTCCTCTTGGAACCCTCTGACAGGGAAAGCTCGGAGCGGGGCTGCGGAGTTCGTGGTCCTTGCTTCCAATGGTGTCAGAAGTACAGCTGGAAATCTCCCTCTTTTCCTATTTTGTTGCTGTCCATTCTCACCTCTGGGTGAGTTTGAAACAGGCATTAAAATAAATCAGTAAAATGCCATGTATATCAAGATTGAGCAATTTGTGCCTCTGGAAGCTCTTCTAAATGTTTATTCAGATGAAGATGTATACAGAAAAGGTTATTTGCTGAGCTGATTTGCTCCATCACACCAACTCTTCAATGGCTTAAATAGAAGAAACTGAATCAGCTCTGGAGGTTGAAAGTAATCCATACAAACTACCTTATTACTAAGCTTGGTGGCTTAGAAGTGATCTAGATGGATGATGGTGAATCTTCAAGTATCTACTTCACCTTATGCATTTTTCATAAATGTTCTTGTTATACTTATAATTTCCTTGACCAGTGACCAATTGTGTTTGTAGCTTCTTTCATCTCTGACTGCTCAGGGAATATGATCTCTGTAAAATATATGACCCATGTATTATTGGATGGGAAAGTCATGACATATATAGGCATGACATAACATAACATTTGTAGTTATTATTTTGATTCATATTGATTCATTATTTCTAGTGTTTTAAAAGGTCCCTAAAGAGCTTACAATAAACATTTTATTTGTATGCTTGTTATCCTGCCCTTGCTTCAAAGTCAAAGCAGTAAAATTGGTTTTCTACATTTTCTATCTAGAATAAACTAAAAGTAGATTACAGTAGATTGAAAAATTGTCACTGGTATAGCTTTGTTAAACCAATTGGTATAGTCTAAACTTCAATTATCTGTGTTTACAGAAAATATTGAAATTATGCTTAACAGATCATATACAATATAATAGTTAATTTGTCTCATTGAAACAATATGCATAGCCAGGGATGTACAACTTTCGGTAGCTCAATGGCCATGCTGTTTTTCAACAACACACCAAGTACAACATTCCAGAAATTTGGAGGCCAATGTTTGCTTTCACTTCTTTATTAGTATTATACTTTACATTAGCAGTATACTTTTAAATATTATTTATTTCTATTTTCCCATTTTGTAAATACGATGGCTATAGAAATTCATTAATAAATAAACTATATTGTTTCCTCCGTACAGTCTTGGATATGTTTGCTTTAAACTACAGGCATCCACTTAGAAGAGTGGAACTACCAGAATAGGGGTCATGGGTCCTTTTTTTGCAGAATATTTTTGTATTGGGAGGTTTTAAAGCCCTTAAAAAGTTTGATCCAAATTGGTTCATTTTGGTTCATTTTCCCAAAATTTCCAAAAGGGAAATAATCCCAATGTTTAAGTTAAGGGACCCTAAAGCTGAATATTTTGTACACAACAGCTTAACATGATATGAACTCAGTCGTAGTTGATGGTGTGTGGTATGTGTGATGTAGTGTAGTGTAGCACAGCAGAGCAGAGACAGGTATTTGAAGTTTACTCAGTATGAAGTCAGTAAATCATAAGTTTAGTAGAATGAGTGAACCTCATCCTATCTCAAAGGCTTAGTGCAGTGTCTTTCAAACTGGGCAACTTTAAGATATCTGGACTTCAGCATTCTCTGGCTGGAGAATTCTGGAAGTTGAAGTCCACACATCTTAAAGTCATCAACTTTGAAAAACACTGATTTAGAGCAATGCATAAATCCACCTAGTAAGTAATTAATAGACCTATGTAAGGTGGCTGGGTGAGATGGCAATTCCAATGGCTGGAAGAGATACTTCTTTAGTAGTATGACAAATAACTTCACAGGTGACATAAAATTAGCAGAACACTAGCTAATGTCTTTTTTGTCAAACAAATATTTAAACTTAAATTATTCTGGATAATGTTTGTCTAGTAGTATTGCAAACTTCTCAACAGATCTGGAAAATATCAGGCTGGGAAAACTATAATACAGTTAAGCTTTATTAATCAAAAATTTTAAAATGAGGTAGAATTTATTCATTTTTGTTCAGGCATGTGTTCAGTTTCAGGGTGTAGGAATGGGAAATCTGAAACCTGGTTACCTTGGATAGAAAATATAGATTATATGTACCAAGAAGAAAACTTACTCTGAAAAAAGATATACTCACTCTTAGCAACTATCTTGTTTAGTGACCATTCACAAATATAATAATAAAAATAATAAATCATTTTCTGACACATGCACACATTTGCAAACAAATTTCCATATTGAGGACAATGCATATTGGAGTAAGAATAATATTGGTGTAGTTGTATGAGAGAACCTTTATCAGAATGTGGTAGCAGCAACTACTAATCTTTCTAGCAAGTCTCTTTCTCACTCAGTCATATTTTCATTTAGCAACCATGTCACTTAGTGACCGAGTAATTGGAAAAGAATTAGGCACAAAGCCACCTTGGTGAACCTGGCCAGTCACACTCTCTCAGCTCTAGGAAGGAAGCATTTCTGAGAAAAAAAACTGCAAGAAAACTGCAGGGATTTGTCCAAGTAACCACCAGGAGTCTCACTGACTTCAAGGCACTAATAATAATAATAAAATAAAATAGAGGAGAAGTGAGGAAAAATAATTATATAATATTAATACAGAACTAGATCAATCCATCAACTCATATACATTCTTGTATCTATAAGAAACCTTTAGAATATTTAGCATCTGTACACTGGCTATTTTTGAACATTTGCAGTTGTGTGTTGTAAACTTTTCCCTTACTTGAAAGCTGTAAGGAAAGTGTAAGGATGAATGTTGGCATCTAAAGATAAACATAATTTTGCTAGGTTAAGTGGTAGAAATAACACAATGAATACTGTGGTCAAAGTAAAAATGTCTTTGTTTGGAGGCATTTTCTGGCATAAAGTTCTAAAATGTCTAAAATGTGACTTCTTTTTATCCAGAGCTGCTGGGAATTGTATAGATATTATCTTTGAAATTGAATTCAGTGGAGTTATGTCAGCAGCACATAATATTTTATCACATGGGAACTACAAAACTGTTTTGGGACCCTGCTGTGACATTATGGCTTCAGTCCTCTCTATGCTTGCCTATGAATTAGTCCCATTCAAGACAGTGGCAGTAAACATGCGAGTGTTCTGAAAGTTTGGATGCAATACAATTTTTTTTAAAGTGCCCCCATGGGTCCAGAGATTTGATTTACCACAAAAAAATTTCTGCAAAGAAGATATAGTATAAAACTAAATTTTGCTGATGGAGCTGTTCCAGGAACTGTTTATATGGAAAAGGAATTGCAACATAATTTGTTCTGTGATCTTAAGGTTTAGAGGTCCTTAATTCTTTAGCCATGTGGAAGTTAAATAAGTCTTGATTTGGATAGTTTATGGAAATACGGATATTCCATACTTTGACCGCTGACTTTTTCCAAGATGGTGCTGTCACTTTGTTATGAAATAACATAGTCACTTTGTTATGAAATAACATAGTCAGCTTTTCCTAAGAGTTTTACCATTTTTTAATCACATACAAAAAAAAATCTCTATTTTTGTTTAGAGATCATAACACTTTCATAAACAATACATATATTTTCCACAAATAGGAAGTTGAAGAAATATAGTGGTGTTATCAGTTAGGGGTAGGAGAAGGAATGGCAGAACTGGGGGTGGAATTAAAAGGGGTATCAGCTTAGAATCCCTATGTAACATCTGAAAGACTAAGTCGAACACTCCTCTTGAATTCCGTTGACCCTTATCTAATTCCAACCAGTTGCTAACTGTTAGTTGAGAAGATTCCTGTGCACAAAATTTTTAGCAACAAATTAGTTTAATTGGACCTTCATGTGTAGACTTGGTTGTGTCTGACTAGGCCAGCTTTCTGTTTCTTATCTATACTATTGATATATTCTTAGAGTTAAATTGCAAGTCAGCATCAATGTGTTTCTTCAAATAATAATTTAATTTGCACTAATATGTCTTTTGGTCTATACTTTTAAAAATAATAGACCTTTCTCTGAAGGGGTCTGATTAACTTGTACAAAGCCATATTAGGTTGTTTTTTTAAAAAAGATAAAACTCCTTTTTTTTTTAATAGTAACACAAAGACCTAATGACAACATCACAAAGCAACAAGAATATGTGTTTATGCAAAAGATACATAATAAATTAGTTAACTACCTATATTCTGATAGATCCAGCCAAAAGCCAATTATCTAAGTACATTCATCAATATTTTTTAAATAATATAAATATAATAAATAATCTATTAAATCATTTGGAACCCTTTCAATTTCATACTGAATAAATAACATTTTCTATAACAAGCAGGTAATAATCTCATTTCTGTATTTTTCTCACCATTCAGCTGCTTAATGACAATGCATGAAGCTTTCAATAAATGTAACATTACAGGTGTAATCTAATCCTACTATTTCTACACATACATACTTCTATGCATAATTTGGAGTTAAAGGCTGTTTTCATTCTGTACTATATTCAGTTTCCATTCAAGCCAAAGTAACTTGATTTATGCTTTAGGGGTTTTTTTTGGCTTGACCTCCTATATCTGCAAAAAGTGGAAAGGGGCTTCCATGTGAATGGTTGTAAACTTCTCGTGGCATTAAGCCATTTAGTACTGTAATCAATGATATAGGCTTGCCTACTACCACAATGGAGTGTTAATTAGTTTCCAATTTGGAAAACAATGTGAATTCACAGTTGTTGTCACAAGGGAAAAGAGCAAAACTAGAGCAATCTAACAAAATGCTGAAAGATGCCAAGTGGTTAGAAACTCAAATCCTCATTTTTTTCTCTTGTTTCCTCACTTCATTCGCAGCTGGGTTTGAGGGAACACTACAGGTCTGACAGTGGAGTGGCAGGTATCCCAAGTGTTTGTACTGTAATCTGAATGTGATGACATCTGTCAAACTAATGCTGCTTGCATTCCTAATTAGAAAAGCATAATTGGAGCAAAATTGTGGGGGAAATGTTGTTTTTGTATTCCATATACTTAAAGAATTGACTTGATATTTTGAAAATATAAATATATTGTGATCAGGTTATTCCAAAAGTTCCAATCTAAATGCAAGTTCAATAAAAATACATATATGCAGCTTATACTGCTATACTGATGTTAATACAAAATGCAGTTGTACGTATATTTGTATGCATGTATATTTAGATGTTAGACAACCTGATGCCCACTTAATGTTTTTAACTGTAGCTGTAAGCACATTTAATGTTGCCCATTCTGGAATACCTTATGGTAATTTCAGTCCAAAAGATATGCTTGGTCCAGGGGGTGGGTTGCGGTGGCTCACGAAGTAAGAGTGCGCAACCTTGCACACTATTGAGGTTGGCAGCTCGATTCCCATGAACGAATAAACCATGCAGGGGCAAGAAAGGACCCTCCCCTGAATGCCTATCAGCATTCAGGTGTCCTGCAGGTAAAGATAACACCAGCTAAAGAAATTCCTCTCACAGAGGCAGCCAACCACTTTGGTGATCCCTGACTAATATGTGCTATATGCTAAATAAAATAAACTTGGTCCAGGTTTCTTTGTGCTTCTGTTTTAAAGTTGCATGCTTATGGTTCCATTCTGCCATTATTTTTCATTATTGTAGATGTGATGACCTTGTAACATCTAGGTTGCATTATTGCTATATGGTCTACATGGAACATTTGAAAGTAATTTGGAAACTACAACTTGTACAAAATACTAAATCAATACTAACATTGAAATCCAGATGATGAAATTCTAATCCAATTTCTTGTCTGACTTTCACATTGTTTCTAAATAATTTTATATCCATTGTCAAAGGATAAGATTTACAAAAGAGCCAGTAGAGCCAGATACATAATGTTCATATTTATTCTTCTGGTAGATTTCTTTATAGTATTTTAACGAGTTGGACTCCATTGATTTGTTTACATGCAAAAACATAGTTATGCATTTCTAGGCATATAGTCTTTTCACCTTGTGAGATTCATTCTAATGGAAATAAAGCCTGAGGGTGTGTGGGGGGGAAGAACCTACTTGTTCTTAATTTTGAACAATCCTATTTCTACCCTTTTATTGTGCTGCATGGATACTTGCACATATATTTTCCAGCTAAAGCCTCTCATGCTGAAACTCAGATGTCAGCCTGCATGCTTTCATTGCAGTTCTAGTCAATCAATATAAGGGATTTGAGATAGTTTAATAGGAAATATCCAAATGACAATATGAATTTTTTTTGTAATAATTTTTTTATTGTTTTAAAATAGATAAACATTAAAATATACATAGTTTGTCCAAGTGTGACGTTATGGGTTACAATTGTCAATTAATTCAATTTAATTAACAATCTTAATTCATGTCAATGTTCAAACATATCTAAATTCATCTCCAAACAATTTAAAAAGTCATATTTCACCTATTTTAATTTTTAAAAATTTCCCTCCCAATTTTTTCAACTCCCCACCCTTTCTTCACCTATATATAATACCCCTGCTAGGATTTTTGTCAATTCTCATTTAATCTGTATC
>JANHGC010009575.1:212594-224492 GCA_027560395.1 Boaedon fuliginosus | reverse complement strand
GGTAGATGGTGTGTCCTAAGGAGCTGTCCAGTTTTTTGTAGATTAGGACATTGAGGAAGGGTAGTTGGTTTTCTGATTCTATCTCTATGGACAACTCTATTTTGGGGTGTAGGCTGTTTAGGTATGTTAGGAAGTTTTCAAGTTTTTCTTTTCCATGGGGCCATATTATGAAGGTATCGTCGATGTATCTGAGCCATAGTTTCAGTTTATTGTCAGTTCTATTTAAGGCGTTGGTTTTGAATTGTTCCATGAAGAGGTTGGCAATGACTGGTGATAAAATATAAAACCATGGGGTCTGCAAAGTCTTCAGCAGATCATGAGGTTTTAGATGATTCATCAACCCCAAACATTTATTATAGGAAAATAATGTAATAAATACTAGTTCAACTAGCCGTACTATGAATAATAACAATACTACTAATAAAAGACCTTTGGACAGTTCCATTGACCTGTGTGGATTGATATTTATCACTTTGGGAAACCCTCTTTTAAAGGCACACAATTGTATTAGTGGTGACTTTTTGGGACCATCTATAGTCAAACTGATGGGCAAGTAAATGTTTTAGAATTCTACTAAAATTCTCATAGAAGCATACAGTTCTTACCTCAATTACAAGAGGCTAGGAGGGTTAGGAGATTAACTTCACTTTTATTATATAATCCTCTGTTGAGCAGTCTCTATCCTCGGGACTTCCCATATGTCAATTAAATTACAAGAGAAAAAAAACAATATGTGGGGACTTTCTCCATGAAAGTCTTCCATGTGGGAACTATGGTCAGCCAGGAGAAAAGTGGCAACAGTGTCCACCCTCCTTCCAGGACTAAATAGAAATCAGTCATGACTGATCACAGCTACATCTGACTTGATTTTAAAAAATGAATAACATGTTTGGGAGTTAAACCTATTTAGATTGACCAGTAGATGGCTTGCCGTTGGTTCCAAACCTTGTTGCTGGAGCAATCAAACCCATTGTAAATTCCAGGAGGTTGCATTGACTACATCTCAGTGCTGGGTACTTGCTTGCAAGTTAGAGCTCCCTACTTTATCTACATAGGTAGACATGATGGGTAAATTAGTACTTTTTAAGAAACAGAAGCTCCTACCCAAGATATCTCAAACACTATATAATTAAACTAGGGGTGGAGAAGCTCTTGTAGTTGCTTTCACAAAGGCAGGAACATTATTATTAAAATAGCAATTGGGGAATGTTTTCTCTGTCTCTCAGAATAAATCCATTTGAGTGATTGGAAAAGAAATAACTTTCATCAGCTAATATGCCATGCTAAATATTCTTCATTTTTAAACAGCCTCCACTACTACTACGTGTTGGCAGTGCACTCTCAGAATGCATAAACGCCATGCTGGCGGTGGAATTCTGAAAGCTGCTATCTCAAATGGGGTAGGAGAAGAGCAGACAGACACTGGGGGCAGAGTCAAGAAAGTAATCAGCCTAGAGTTGTTACATTACCACACACAGTCTAAGTCCAATCCCTCTTGAATTGATTCTTGCCTAGCACCAATTTAATGCTGTTCATTAATTAGATTCTTGCATATAGGCATGAGCAATAAATCATCTTAACCAGAACTTAATGTGTGGTCCCAATTCTTCATGCCTAACAAATAATCTGAAAAATGTCAGGATCTGGGTGAACTAAATCTATTCTAACAAACAAAGAGCTAAGTGCAGGTTAGATCACCCCCCTGTCTCATCCAAACTTTTTCCTGCCATTCCAGTCTCATGACTTTCTCTCCCTTTAAGGATGTCCTAGACCAGGGATGTCAAACTGGATTTATTCGATGGCTGGATCAGCATTTTAGTTCTCCTCTGCGGGCTGGCGAGGTGGGGAATAGATGGGATAGACACCTCCTGCAGCACCCTGCTGGCCAAAATGGGGCACAGGAGGGGCCAGACATCCCCCCGCACCTTATATTCAGTCTGGACGGCCTCCTGCAGCACTTTCCTGGCCAAAACAGGGTGCGGGGTAATGCACGTGGCCCCCTGTGCCCCATTTTTACTAGTAGAGGCACCACGGCCCAGTCCTTTGCTATTTCCAGGCCAGCCTCGCGGGGCCAGTTTTAAGCATCTCGTGGGCCAGATCCAGCCAGCAGGCCTTGAGTTTGACACCCTTGTGCTCGACAAACTAATATAGCATTGTTCATCAATTTCTTGAAATTACCCAGGTAGCATTGCTGAATAACACCAGGGAAGACCTGGAGAACAGCATTTGTTTTAAAAATAAAATCCCCTGAATATTCACCATTCTGAATTCAAGTTCAGCCCTCCCCTCCCGCTTTTAGATCTAGGATGTAAATTACACCAATTGTAAGGAAGGACAAGGATGAGCTAGAAATGCAATAACTGATGCCTCAAAGCTCTTGGCTATTAAAAAACCTTAAGTTAAATAACTTAATGAGCATCACTTGTTGCCTAACCCAAAATCATCTTTTACATCCGCCGGTTAAGGTTGTCTTGATACAATTCCCACTTTTGGCTTCTTCCTTTTTCTCCCCTCTGCTGCTTGTCAGATTGCATTAAAACCAACATGTGTTCCTGGAAACATACATATTTTCCACCAGTAGCATTTTGTTCTCCTGCATAATTAACAGTGGCTGCTGACTAATCTCCCCACAGCAAAATGTACACCTCATCCAAGGAGGAGAACGTTCCCCCTGGGATTGCCAAATGCGAAATGTAATTGCAGCATTAACGAGGTACGCACATTTCTTCCATATCCCAGGATTTGGTGAACGCTGCCCTTCCCCATCCAACTTTTATTTTTTTATTTTTTTTACAAAATGCTTTGAGGTGTAATCTTGAGTGGAAGAGTTTTGGGAAGGAAGAGAATGCCATTTCTTACAATTCAAGGAGGTGCCTAAGCTTCAGCTTCAAACCAAGACGAGGTCTTCCGAGGCCTTTTCATTCCCCACCTGAGGAAATCCTGGCTTTCAGCAAATACCTTAAAAACAAATTTATCAAATAAAGGGGGTGGGGGCAGTTGGTGACAATCAGCGTTTGAATTAAAAATGCATATTTTTAATGTAGATATGGAAGAGTTGCTCTAGAGAAACTCGGGCTTTTTATTCCACCAGAGCACACACTTCCCTGCGCCCTTCTGATATATTTCGCAGCCATTATAGCATTAGCTGTAATGTTATGTGAAGTGCGTGTGTGTGTGTGTGTGTGTGTGTGTGTGTGTACAAATACCTACGCTCCCCTCCATAACTTGTGCCATAGATTTTCATACAAAGCCAGTTTGGTCTCATCGTTAAAGCACCAGGCTAAAAGCCAGGTGACTGTGAGTTCTAGTCCCACCTTAGCAGAGGTGGTATTCAGCCAGTTCCAACAGGTTCCGGAGAACTGGTAGCGATAATTTTGATTGATTCAGAGAACTGGAAAATACCACCTCTGATTGGCCGACACTGTCAAATACCACCTCTGATTGGCCAACAGCATAACCATGCCCACCAAGCCAAGCCCACAGAACCAATAGTAAAAAAAATTAAATACCACCACTGGGGAGATGGACAACGACCTGATATGGTACAAGAAAGCCACTCATGCTTCTTCTTTCGTGGGAGTTGAAGCCTGCTGACTGAAAATTTGAAGCCTGCTGACTGAAAACTTTTGGCACTTGCTAAAATTTATAGTTCTAATGATATAGTTCCAACTTCTACTTGGGCTTTTATGTTTGTACAAAATGTACAAACATTATTTTGCACACACTGCTTTTGCGTTTATTCATTTCTCAGTTTATTCTATCGATAAAGCCTCCCAGTTTATACATATATCGGCCCTCCCACCTGCCCAGAAGCAGAAAAACAGCTGAGGCATGCTGCAGTGATCAGCTGTGTTGCAAACAGAATGAATGTAGGTATAGTCTCCAGGTGGGTGGAAGGCCCCCCTCCCAATTTATTTATTTATTTATTTTACAAAAGCCAACCAAACTGGTTCGCTAGCACCAGCCGACCTTAACAAACAGTTTGCCTGAACCATGGCGAACCGGTAGAAACCCACCCCTGAACCCAATCCCAAAAACAGCACATCAAATTCTCACTTGATCCCAATGCCTTAAGAGCCTTCCAAAAGCTAAAAGGGTTGGGCCAATCTACTCTCAGAGGGAACTGTATTCCATAAGGCAGTGGTAGCAACCAAAAAAGCCTGCTTCTTGATGACATTCTTTGACCGAGGGGACCCACAGAATGCCTCTTCTGCTGAATTTAGGATGGGCAGAAACAAATTGGAACAAGAGGCCCCCAAAATAGCCTGGCCCTATGCCATGAACAGGTTTCTAGTTGGCAACCAACATCCTGAATTGCATCTGGAAGCACATCTCCAACCAAGGTAGCTCAATGACAGAAGAGTAACATGTGCACATTAAAATGCATTCATAACTGCCTGCATCACTGCATTCTGCAGCAGCTAGAGCTTCCAGATGCTTTTCAAATGAAGTCCCATGTACAGTGCATTGCAGTAATCCTCCCAGCAGGTGACTAAGGTGTGAGTCACTGTAAGCAGAGCCTCCTGAGCCAGAAAAGGGAACAACCGATGTATAAGGTGAAGTTTGCACAAAAAAACACCTGGTTTTTTTGGGGTTTTAGGTTTGACACCCAATCACTGAACAGGGGCTGTAAGTCCAGAAGGATCCTCACCTTTCACATCAGCTCTGCTTACAGCAGTGCAGCCATTTAGTCTTCCTAGGGTTGAGCTGAAGCCTGTTTTTCCCCCTTCCAAACCTCTCAAAACCCCTACCTCTAGATACTAAGATTATAAAACCACAGACAGCAGCTTCTTGTAGATGTCAAATGGGAGTGGGGAAAGCACGAAGTTCTGAGGGACTCTGCAGAGCCCTACCCTATCAACACTGACTAGAACTGACTCTGGATGAAGGAGGAGACCCAGCATGACACTGTTCACTCCCAACCCCCCAAAGTCGGTACAGAAGGTCACCATGGTTGATGGTATCAAAGGCTGCTGAGAGTCAAGAAGACCAAGGATGGACGTGCTACACCCACCCATTTGGTCCTCTACTCAGGTATGAAACAGTATTGAACGGAGACTAAATAATCCACTTTCTCTGGAGTTCTCTAAATCTACAGAATGTAATTGGTTTACAAGTATATGAAATCAATAAAATAAACAACTTCAAGAAGGCAGGTTGCAGCATTTCAAAAATGCTTCTTTGATCAATGTATCTTGCTAGTCAGAAATCTTTCTCTGTTGTGACAGTACTTTCTATCTTCTATACACTTCTGATTCCCATAAATTTTACATTCTTTATAATAGAGTAAACAATTGAAATTGATCCCTGAAATATATAGTGTATATTCTAACATAGCCAAAAATTTAAAAAATTTCTATTAAGATATTTTGCCTGCCACAAAATTCCATTTCCAAAGCAGCTGCCTGGAATTTCCTGTACAAGCCGGAATATGCTGGACTTTCACTGATGAATAATCCAAGATATCACTAGACATGGAATCTTCCTTTAACTACCATGACAGAAACGTTAATCCTTCTCCTCCAAACATTAAAGAAAAATCAAATGTAGCAAGCCCATCCTTAAAGGACAGAGATCTTCTCCTAGAAATCCCAAATATCAAGGGATTATTGAGCTACAGAACTCAGTCACCTTAAGGGAGAGAGAAAGAAAGAAACTGGCTTTTCAACAGCATGAAAGGTCCCAGCATGGATGGACCAGGAACAAATGGGTCAGCACACGGAGCTAAATGCAGGTCAATGATGAAACTGAAGGTAAAAGTTTGGATAAGGCTCTGGTTGTTTAGAAAGGACAACCGTGAGTGGCACCCAAATTGTTCCAAAGCAACAAAGGCATTAGATACAGTGAGTGCAGACAGCTCCATCCTAACAGCTTGAGAGAGATGACATCTTGTTGGCTTCATCTAATACAGAGAACTGCTTGAGGCTGCCAGCTGCCATTTTTCAATATGCTACTGCTTACAGCTAGATTTAGTCAGACCAATCAATGCAGGTAATTAAATATATTCAGAACAGTGTATGGCGAGGGTACTCTCAACTGTTAATGGAGGAGGAGTTAACCTAAGGAAAGTAAATAATGAGGAAAGATTAAAAAATGAACTTTGAGTGAGCTTAGAGGAGACATCTCTTTAAAAAGGACATAAAGCAAGCAAGGGCATTTGAAAGAGAAGACTGCACCAAGAAATAGGTAGCCAACACAATCATTTTTTCTTTCTGGTAGAAGCTTTCAATCTCTTGCATTAGCAGAGAATGAAGAGAGCTGTTCTACATTATTCTAATCAGAAAATGAATTGCCAAAAGTCAAGGCTTTGAGTTGAGTTCAATTCCTGGGATCTTTAGATGGATGTATCCATGGCAACAATGTAAAACTGATTTGTAATGTACTCTTTTGTACATATATATGTGTGTTTATTTCCCAGTACACAATAACGTGTGGCTTTCGGTGGCAGTTTCCCTTCCAAGCACTAACTACTAGATTCAACCCTAGTTTCTGCAATAAACCAAGACCAAGTACCATATGTATCTCCTAAGACACTGGCTAAATTGTTGCACAGAGATTCCTATCTATTTTAACTGCTCAGGTGATTGGGTCAGGATTGCAACATTGTTTGTTACTTCAGAAGGTCTAAAGGAAGTGAAAAGTAAATTCGGTTAACAAAAGGAAGATGCAGAGTTGAAATGAAGTTCCAGGGAAGATGGTATGTTGCGAAGATGCAGTGAAGACCACTTACAGGAGAAATGAGAGAGGACGCAGAATTAAACATGACCATCCTTAAGCAAGGACTATAAATGGGACCAACTTTCTCTTTTGGGGGGAAATATAGAAAACTTAAAAGAGCATTGGATTCCCCACATGAATTTGTTAAAAATACAGGCCAGCAAGGTTTTTCAGAAGTGATTTGCAACTGCCTCCTTCTTAGAGTTGAGAGAAAGTGATTGGCCAAGGTCATTGAGCTGGATTGTGTTGAAGGTGGTACTAGAATTCATGGTCTCCTGGTTTCTAGCCTGGTACCTTATCCACTATACCAAATGGGCTCTCCGTTTTTTCCTTAGCTGTTTCTAATTTGACAAAGATAAATATGTATCTGCAACTAGTATATGAATTGGATATTCAATGTTGCATATCCATCATTCCTCACAGAAAAGAGATTATTTTTATGCTTACTTGCTCTATTTAATGTTTTAATGATGTTTAGAGCAAAACTGCAATGAGAGGGCAATGCTTATTAGTTAATAAGTAAATCATCAGACTCAATTCAGCTCCAGACACAGTGTTTATTCTACAATGCCAGATTCTAGAGTAGTACATTATACGAATTATCTGTTAAATTCTTCTGAACCATTGAATGAAAGAATCACTGAAAGAATATTGAATGAAAGATGCCACCAGTGAATGAGCCATCAACTCTGGGCTCAAATGGAGATGAGGAGAATCGCACTAAATTATTTTGTTACCTTTTCTTAATTAAAAAATACCCAAATAATAAGCTGATTTATTGGATCACTGGTCCAATCAGTATTAGCAATTGTGCCTTTTCCAACTTTATATTTTCCATGTGTGTTGCATTAAATACAAGAGTTCCCCTTGACCAGGGAAGAGAAACAGGGTATAAATCTAATAAATAAAATAAATAAATAAAAATAAAAAATAAAATAAATCTCCCATCACCCTCAGACAGCATTAGAGGTAGAGAGCTTCATGTGGATAAAGCTTCATCTCGGAGATTCATTCTAAAACCACATTCAGTCCTACCTGAAGATGCCAGAAGGAATTAGCATGAAGAATTTTACACGAATTTAAGGTCTGCCCTTCAAGAAGCAGCTTTTCTTTCAAAAGAGAGAGCGAATTCACTCTCATTTTAAGTCATGATTTGCTTAATCATGGTTTGCTGAATAAGATAAAAGGCGGCATCTCAATGAGATAAATAAATACTGTATATAGATATGAATTACAGCACATGATTTAGAGAAGAGGATAGAAAGAGAAAGAAACTATACAGCAGTTTTGCATAACTTTAGTTCCAAGAAGCTAAATGCAGCCTGTGAGAAAGGCAATGAGATTGATGGTTATGTTTTCCCATTCTCTTTTCTTTTCTAAAACCTGGCAACACATTTTCTTAGGTAAATGGTAGTCAAATGCCCATTTAATCTCTAACATATAGATTATAACAAAACAAAGAGCAACTTTTTGTTCCAAAGCATCACATCTCCAGAGAATCCCACATGTGTCTCCCAGCACAAATCACTGTGCAGAGTGCCACCTTATGTTGCATTTCATTGGGGGGGCGGGCAGCACTGCACAACAAATGGCATGAAGTTGGCTCCCTCCCCTGCCTCCTCCAGATCTCTGATTCAATCATTCCCATGACATTGATAAACAAGAAAAAGAATAGTTCTTTTCATTCCCCTACCCCCATCCCAGCAAAAGAGAACGATGCATATCTAACAGCAAAGGAAGAGCAGCAGAGCTATTTAACTTTCGCATCATACAAAAAGTTGTGGTTTTTTTTTAAAAGATTCAACCATCAGTTTTCATTTGTATGCTGGTGTTACAAAGCCATGGGACCCTGTTTAGCCTCCAAATTCCACAAGGCTGTTGACCCAGAGCCAAGAGGAGAGAGAAATGAATGAAATCAGCCATGAACTGAGGGAAATTTGATCTTTGCAAAGGGAGGGGGGGTGTTGCTGTGGAGGGAGAAGAGAGAGACAAATCCTCAAACAAAAGGCAGACCAAAGCAGTAGCAGCTAGCTAGCGGCAACATCCATTTCCCCCAGTAATACAAAGAACGAGGCTGGGCTACAGCTGCCCCTTTCCCCCCCCATTCTTGAGGAATCCAGGCGGGTTGAGATGTGGAAAGGTAGAGAGAAAAGAATTCCTGCATCCCTCAGCAAGGCCCATTTGCTTCACTAATCCTGCATCCTCCAGATAACCGAAGCATAGCATGCATCTATTGTCTAGAAATCCTAACCGAGCCTGGGGCGAAGCAATCTCTGACCAGTCCCTCCAAAGGCAGGTTCTCCCAGGTTCCTCTTCCCTGTGAGCCACAAATACCCAAGGTTATCTCAAATTCTGCCTTACCTGAACGCCTGCTATCTCTTTAGCTGGGTAGCATCTTTAGGGTCCCTGGGAAGAGCTTCCTGTGGGCTTTCAGCATCCTGCGTTCAGCTGCTCTGCTGCTGCCTTCATGGCCAGGAGACTAGGAGGAGGAGAGAAGAAAGGGAGGAGGGAAAGAGAGAGAGAGAGCACAGATGCTTTTCATATTCATGAGACCCTCCTTCCCTGGCTCCCTGGCTCAGGGATTGGGCAAAGGCCAATAGCAAGATACACCCTTCCTACTTGAAGCACTCTTTAAAGCCACCCAACCCTAGCTCTACTTAAGTGTCCACTGGAGCTGGTAGAAAGAAAACAATAGGAGATAATAGTAGGAGTAATAAGTGGTACATATAGCGTTTCAAAGATAGAAAGACCTTGACTTGCAATATGTAGGTCCCATGTCTCTGAGCAAAGCATATGCTTGCCAGGCAAGCTGGACAGGGCCTGAGCACAGATGGTACAGCTATTTTGCAGGCCATCAACAACTGGACTAGAAGACCCTGGAGAGTCCAGATATGCTGCCTGGTTTCCATTGGGTGGAGTCGGAGAATGGGAAAACAAAATCTAAATGAAGTAACGTAATAAATAAAACAGGTCCAGGTTTCATTCCCAGCATCTTGGGGGTGGAGGGGGTGGAATCTTTGCTACAGGCTGTGAGTTGCTGCTGGAAATATAGAATTTCTGGGCTAGGTAACAAATTATTTGGTTTTGGTAGGGCATCTCTAAACTAACATCCTTTGAGAAGGGCAAGGCCAAATCAAAACTATGGTTCCATAACCCATATTAGGAATTACTGAGTTAGCAAAGTTTAAAAGACAGTATCGATATAAATTGCTAGTAGTAATACGGATATAAATTGAGCTTGGGCTTTTCAGATCATTTTAGACATGATTTCATAGTCCTATTTTTTATAGAATTTGCAGATCATTTGCACTTTCAGCTACCAGAGTAATGTTATCAGCATAGTGCACGTTATTGATGTTTCTTCTTCCAATCTTAAAAACACACTCATCTTCCTTCCACCGTGCTTTCCTCATAATGTATTCTGCATATTTCTATAGGTTCCATCAATCAGAAATCCCATCAATTTCTGTAGCCTTTTTAACTTGGTAATGATCAGAGTGATGATCTCATTTCATTTTCTAGTAAAAGGTTTTTGTAAACAGACAAATCTTGGAAGACTTTTCGTGTTTTCTACATTCTGTTTCTCCCTCGGTGTCTTGTTAATGTTATTATACTGCTTCTTGTTTCTTTTAACAGCTCTCTAAAATCCTTTCTTAGGTTCTTTCCTGAGATCTTTGTCTTTCTTGCCTTCTCTCAGCAATCAGTGCACAACATGCCCCCAGAGACGAGGACAGCCATCAACTTCTAGTATCTTCCTATATTGCTGCAACTCAATATAAATGCCTCCTTGCTTTACCTGGGCAGCTGGGCTGACCATGAAGTCTGGCAAGACAAGCATATATTATTGAATATATTCCTGGCATTCTTCATTCATCCCTCCCAGAAACACACAGAGAGCAGCACCTGGGGAGCATTCAGGGAGACAATATAAAAAAAAACAATATCTGTATTTTAACAGTTAGACAAACTGTTTTCTATATTATAAGCTGAGTTTTTTTTTTAATCCCTCTTTGTGACTCTCAAATTTGAGTTTCTTAAGAATGTACCAGAAGAAAAATTGGTCAATTTACTGTATTGGCAGGAGAGTTTACTATGACCACTAGGCCAGTCCAGTATAAATTTATTAACTTGAATTAACAAGTTATAAATTCAGGAATGTTCATGTCATTCTATCCTTTTTTTGGACAGGATACTAAGATCAATCAATCAAAATATTGCTGAAAGGGACCTTGTTGGAGGTCCTCTAGTCCAGCCCTCTGCTCAAGTAGGAGACCCTATACCCGTGATAGTGAACCTATGGCATATGTGCCAGAGGTGGCACGCAGAATCCTCTCAGTGGGCACGTGCACCATCGCCAGCTGCTCTTCTGGTTTCTGGCATGCATGGTCTTTGTGGGCCCCAGAGCACAGGAAAACGGCCTGAAAAATGGCCAAAAAACAAGATTGTTTTGGGGCTGTTTTCAGGGAGTTGGGGGGGGTGTTTTTGGTGCAAAAAAAAAGGCTTGTAAACAGCCCAGAAAATGGCCCAAAACCAGCCAAAAAACAAAGCATTTTCCAGGCCATTTCCAGGTCAAAAATGGCCCCCAAAACAGCCCAAAACCAGGCATGCTTCCACTAGCCAGCTGGTCTTTGGTTTTCCGATGCTCCAGCACACACACATGTATGCACATCAACGTGTGTTCTGGTTTGGGCACTCGGTGCCAAAAAGGTTCGCCATCACTGCCCTATGCCATTTCAGACAAGTCTGGGAATCATATTAAGATGCTCCAACCTACACCAAAGCCACCTTCAGATAAAACTGTCACCGTTTGTATTTTCAAAGGGAAAGCAGGCATTGCTTCTTTGTCCCAGCAGGCCTTCCGTACAGCCTCAGATCTTTTGCTGTAGGCTCAATTAGACTTAATTAGTGTAACTAGAAAAGCAGGAGGTCTGCAGGCTGAGTCAGTGTTCTGCCATTGTTCTTTATTTGCCCCAGGTTTTATTTATAAAGACCTGCAGATAGTGCAGTTGGGCATTAAATATGATGCTGAAAAAGTATTTATAAATCCTCTGCACTGATATAACATAATCCACAAGTTTTATAGCAAGTGTATTTTTCAAAAATTGTTACTGTATATACTCGAGTATAAGCCTAGTTTTTCAGCACCCAAAATATGCTGAAAAAGTCACCCTCGGCTTATAC
>JANHGC010009575.1:130511-142181 GCA_027560395.1 Boaedon fuliginosus | reverse complement strand
CTCAGTCGATCGCGCACAACGCGCTTTTGACAGCCGTTTGGAAAGTGCGCCCACGATGCAGGTAACCAGCGAACCGGGAGAAACCCATCCCTGATCCCATCCTTCAGGATGTGGAGAGCCCAGGCTGAAGAGGCAAGTGGGATGCTAGCACTGCTTATACAGCACCAGGACTCCAGAGGGAAGGTCCAAAGGAATGAAAGGCGCTTCCTGTTCTCTCAATTGAATTTGTGGCAAAATCTACAATCTACAACTGATGGTGCCGATTCAAATGGGTCGGTAATTCTGGGAATTAGTCCGTACGTCTTAAAGTTGCTAACCTCACCTTCTCCCAGAATCCCTCTGTGGTTTATATTAGGGTTCCTTAACAACTTTAACATGTGTGGAACAACTCCCAGAAGTCCCCAGCCAGCACATTTTAAAGTTGCTAAGCTGAGAGATGCTGGTTGGTATGACAGTTCATTTGCTGCTGGATCCCTTTTTGGATATATCCAGTATTTAAACAATTCAAATAACGTGACGTGTTCCTAGATCTCATTCAGAAACAGCTTGTTGTTTCCTTTTCTATTTCTGAAATAAGCAATGTATTGTAAATCAAACCCTGCCATTTTCCTAGGGATGCAATCTATAAACCTAGGCATTCCTGGGGACATCCCCATGCTAGTTTTCTTAGCCAATGAGTGCAGCAAATAGGAAAGTGACTCCCAAAGCAGAAGCTGGAAGGCTCTGGAGCAGTTCACTTGGCCACAGAAGGCGCAAGGCGTTCATACCGTTTGACTGGGTAGAAGGAGGAGGATGCAGAACTCAGCAGTTCCCGGTGGAGGCCAGCTCGGCAGGAACTCTTCATCATCACTCTTCCCACTCCCTCCCCCCCCTCCACCAGCCACAGGTTGTCACAGCCAATCCATCTCAATCCACTGCCAGGGCTCTTGCATCAGTTTGTTTCGCCCCTTGCAATAGCCAACTGGGTCTTTGACACCTAAAAACCGCAGGGAAGAAATGAAATTATGTGTGATCAGGCTTGAATTAGTAAAGCGTGTACAACCCACCAGTACCTCAGGGTAAAAAAAAACTCAATCAGGAGGGGCACAAATTTATTTGCAGAGGTGGTCACAGAAATGCTAAGCAATCAGATGGTTTCTTATGTGTGTTACAGTTTGTAAATCATGGAGTGTGAATCCAGCCAACTATGGGGTGTATACTATAACTAAGGCTATGTGTGAGTATAAATCACCTGTTATTCATCTGCCTCAGGACTGTCCTTATGCAGGTTTCATAAAGCAATCATTTCCCCTACTTCTTGTGCCAAGTAATCACATTTTCTTTTGGACTTTCTGATGAAGGATTTGCAAGGGTCCAAAGTTTAAGTAATATGCACATGCACAAATGCAGTCATATGCTATAAAAACCTATACCGTAATATGCATAATAACAAAAGAAAAGAATCAATCTCACAATATAATGGTCCTTTAAAACTACTTCTATAGTTATTTGGGTAGATATAAAAACAGGGAAACATCAAAATTGCAAATGTTCTCAGAATGTAATGCTGGCTTTTAAAATGTTACCCAGCCTATTGGATTTTTGAGAGAAACAAGAAGGTAGGTTCTTAGAGATGTTTCATTACCAGACTGCAAACCATTATTACGGGGAATGGAGATTTCTGGTTGCTTACATGGGGTAGCTTATTCTACTAATAACCCTTGACTGGGTTATTTTTTTCCTTGATTGCATTTTGGGTGGGGTAATGTAAACACAGACTTAAGCTAACTTGTACTGATGCCTCTACACTTACACCTGGAAAGAAGCCTAGAAATTTATCTGAAGCAAACACAGAACTTGTGGCCAGTATACAGTGTGGAAACCAAACCCTGTGTTTGTTAAAAATACAGACAACCTTAGCAATCCGGCTCTATACGAACATGCAGACATCAACAGAATTGTATTATGGATCCCCATAAAACAGCATCAGTGTGTCACTTTATATGCTTTGGAGAAATGTCAATTCTGTCCCTTTATCTCAGGAATCCAGAGCAGAAGGACACTGGAACTCATCAAGAAACAGGTGTCATCTCTAGGACAGAAGACTAAAAGCTATCATGAAGCTGCAAAACACCACCACCAGAGGGTGAGGTCTTAAGTTATATATTTCCACTTCTGGTCAATAGATTCTGTGGACTATCAGTGCCTGCATGCCACTGAACCAGGATATTTGAAGGACTACTTTATTCACATCATTTCCATCCATTTCACTAGGTTGCACAGGAGGGGCACGCTGTAGGTCCCATCTATTAGGGATTGTCATCTTGTGGGACCCAAGAAGGAGTTGTTCTATAGCTGAGCCTGCTCACTGAAATACCATATCACCCAAGTCCCATTAGCCATGACTCTCTTCACCCTTCAGAAAACCTTGCAAACCTGGATATTTTCACAGGTATTGGGGCCAGAAGAGTACAAGTAGTCCTTGACCTATGACAATTGAGCCCAAAATTTCCATTGCTAAGCGAAACAGTTGTTAAGTGAATTTTGCTGCATTTTACAATCTTCATTGCTACAATTGTTAAGTCAATCATTGCAGTTGTTAAGTTAGTAATACGGTTAAAGTGAATCTGGCTTCCCCATTACTTTGCTTATCAAACAATCGTAAAAGGGGATCACATGACCTCACGACACGGCAACCGTTATAAATACAGGCCAGTTGCCAGGCATCCAAATTTTGATCATGTGACCTAAAGGATGCTGCAAAGGTTGTAAGTGTGATAGTCATAAGTCACTTTTTTCAATGCTGTTGTAACTTTGGTCACTAAGTGAATAGTTATATGTTGAGGACTACCTGTAATTCATGCTATTCGTGAATGATGTGTTCAGGAGGCAATTTGTGTTGGTTGGTTGTTGTTTTTCTGTGACTTAGTGTGATGTGCATACCACATTAGTGAGTTAAGATTATTTTTAGCCACTAGGGAAAAACTGGTGGTCAGATGTCACAATCAGCAGTGGCAGGGTGGTTGAATTTCAGTGGCATAACTTTTCTGCTTAAAAACAACAGGAAAGTAAGGGTGGGAATGGCTTGCCAACCAAAATTCTTTAGCCACCATGATCTGGTCCAATGTTTATCATATAGCTGCTGCAATCCCGAGACTCTCAAAATGGTCTATGCAAACAGCTTTCCTGACTTACTCCTGGTACCCATCCAATTTAGTACGTTGGGAGAATAACCCATATCTTTTTGAACTGTTGTAATAACCAACTTTTTGAAAGTAGAATTTTAAGCCATCTGAAAATGGGCTGCTAAGATTTCAGCCAAGAATTATTTCCACATAAAAGCTGGAAATGGTTGGAAATGAATTTTCAGCGCACGAAACACTATATCTCTAACTAGCAATCATTTCCAGTTATAAACCAACTTTGAATAATTGACATAACAAAAAAAAGATGACATCCTTGCAAACTGACTAGAGCCCAAAACGTTCACTTTTTGCTCATCTGCATGTCCACAATCACGTATGATCAGGTGATTTTTAGCTAAATGTGCCAAGTCTCCTACCCATTTTCTTATGTATCCACTCAACCTCATCTCAAAGCCCTCTTAGCTAAAGGCAAATCCCACTGATTTGAACAGAAGTTACTTCCAAGCACAGATGCTCAGGCTTGCATGACTTTTTGCTGCATTTATCAAAATTCTCTGCTGTTTTGTTAACATGGGATAAAAAAAATTAGACTTAGTAATCAAGCAGAAAGCTGTTCCATTTCAAATAGCTCATCTGGCTGCCAGGGGGAGGGGGTGTCCCAGGGGATCACAGTGAAACAATATGTAAGTATGCAAATGCCATTCAACTCTGCCAAAACCTCAAGTTTCTTCAGATTAAATCCACCCTGAGAACTTCAATTAGTAGACAAAATGTTTGCATTAACAAAAATAATAATAAAACGAGTGATATGATTAATTCCACTGCTGAATAGATGATTTACGACCCTGACTAAAGCTGTTGATACTGCTGTGAGCCTGGAGGGCAAAGTTTTATTGGAAATCCTGAACCAGTCTTCCCCAATGTGCTGTCCTCCTGATGTGTTGAATGGTAATTCTATCTGGCTGGAGATGACAGGGGAGTGTAACTTAACGCATGTTGAAAAACAGTCATGATCTATTGCCCCTGAAAGGAAAAACAAAGGTAACATGGATGGGATGTGAGCTATTAAAGACAAAGATGGGGAGGCCTCCTGCTGGCAAACCACTCCTATTCCCGTGTGTAAAACTGTCCGAAATCCTGAAAAATGGATGGAAATTGCTTGTTAACATTCAGCTATTTTTACCACAGAATTCTGGCAACACCTCTCTGAGTGCTGGTGGAGTGCAAATGGGGTGCTGGGCTGAATCAAAGGCTTCGCACAAAAAGTGGAGTTTGGAAGTGAAAAAAAAGAGGCTGAGAAACCAGCAGGTATTCCAAGAAGCAGCTCCTGATAGAGGACAGCAATGTCTATTATTACTATTACTATTATTACTATTATTACTATTATTACTATTATTATTATTATGTTTTGCATGTAGACCGAGAACTTCTGCACCAGAGATAAATTCTTTGGGTTTCTAATCACACTCGGTCAATAAAGTACTCAATTCAATTCAGCATCTAAAAAGATTGCTCACTGAGTTAGAGACTCTGCTCTCCCTATAATAGCAGCAGCTTTCTGACCAGTATAGTCCCTGGGCGTCACTATTATACCAGAAGCTAACTGATTGTTCAGCAGCACCCAATATGTACCACAAGAAGAATGCTAGGCAGAGACATAAAAAACCCAGGTGCTTTTTCAAAAGGCAACTGGACTTTCTTTGTTTTTCCTTGAAGATGTTTTTAGAATAACAGCAACAACAACAGAATAACAGAGTTAGAAGAGACCTTGTAGGTCATCTAGTCCAACCCCCTGCCCAAGCAGGAGATCCTACACCATTTCTGACAAATGGCACTCCAATCTCTTCTTGAAAGCTTCCAGTGATGAAGCTCCCACAACCTCCGAAGGCAACTTCGGTTCCATTGGTTGACTGTTCTCACTGTCAGAAAATTTCTCCTTATTTCTAGGTTGAATCCCTCCTTGATCAGTTTTCATCCATTATTCCTTCAGGTACTTTGGAAAATAAGTTGTCCCTTTCCTTTCTGTGGCAGCCCCTCAAATATTGGAACACTGTTATCATGTCTCCCCCGGTCTTTCTCTTCACTAGACTAGCCATGCCCAGTTCCTGCAACCATTCTTCATAGTCCCCTAATCATCTTTGTTGCTCTTCTCTGCACTCTTTCTGGAGTCTCAACATATTTTTTTATAGTGTGATGACAAAACTGGATGCAGTATTCTAGGTGTGGTGTTACTAAGGCTTTATAGAGGGTATTAGTACCGCACGTGATCTTGATTTCTTCAGTTCTCAGAACTGAAGAAACTTCTGAGATGAAAAGCGAAACATCTTCAAGGGGAAAAAAAGGAAGCCCAGCTGCCTTTTGAAAAAGCACTTTGGGATAACCATGACGGCTGAGAATCTCCACAGACAGACATTGAAACCATCCACTCCCGTCTCTCCAGTAGATTCCTCAAAAGAAGCTGACCATGTCCTATGGCTCAGCAAATTCATCCAGGCAGTGATAAAAAAACACTGGACTATTTCAAGTGAGACCCAGTGCAGCTGTAGTTGCCCATGTAACAGTGGCATACATGGATAAATTCAGACAGACATCCTATTGAGGATGGAAGGTGACAAGGTGGCTATTCGTTTTTAAAGACCTATTCTGAGTACTTTCAACTGTGTATTCACGGTGACCTCAATTCTTTTTTTCTGTTTCACTGTGGTGCTTACTGTCACAATCAAAAAGGCTTACATACATTTTCCAATATTTTCTCCCTAAAAGTATTCCAATGCAAATAGATAAGTGATTTTCAAAAAGTAAAAACAAACTTTGTGGAATGTTAAGCACCTGAACGCAATCGTCTAAAACTGAACACACAGAGAGATAGAAGAAAAACATTACACAGAGAGAAAAGTACAAAGAACAAGATAGCACTTATTAAAAACAAAGCAAAATTGGTCTGATCTGTATAAGCAGGGTGTTAAGCTTCTATCATGAAAAGCTGCATATTTTATCCCATCTGTTTCACAGAGATAGCACATATGAGTCTTCCTGCTTAATTTCCTCTCCGAAGGAGAGAGGTGTTTTCCACACAACATACAATAACACAAAGTCTAGTGCCAGGGATATTCTACAAACACCACTTTTCCTGCTGGTAATGCCAGTCTGCATTTCTGTACCCAAGACACATTTTCCCTGATGAGGTCATAGGACTTTATGAGGGCTTCTGAATCCTACGTTTTGAATGCCAGAGAAAATGTTATCCTATGATGTTATTTGACTTTTCAAGGGTTTTGAAAAGGCTTAAGTATAAATAGATGTGCTTAACCTTGTGACGCTCACTGCACTTCGACACTTTTTAGGACAAAGGGAGGGGGGGGAATGAAAATAGAGCATCCTAACACTGAAAATATTTTTACTCCAAATGCTAATGGAGTGATCAAAGGATCACAAAATGGAGGTGCGTGGAGGTGGGGGCATATCAAACACAGATGACTAAAGTACATCTATGCTGCACCAGTCTGTGAGTCAGACTTGCTCGTTCTCCCTGCGAAAAACAACAATCAAGGGGTGGGGGGGAACTGGACCTAGTTAATAAGCACATCAAAGCAGGTTTCCACAAGTTTGAGCAATAAAAGCAGCCAATGACTGCTGAAGGGAGCAGTTGTACTCTTTATTGGATGTTGATATTTCTGTAATGCTGTACAGTAACAGCCTGAAGAAGTCAGTTTGATGTCAGCAAATTCAAAAACCACAATGCCAGGTATTGGAAGCCCTGCAAGAATCCCCTAAAGCAAATGGCTGCTCAGCAGATCTTTAGGGTAGCAGAACTACATTTGATCCATATAACAATAGTAGCAACCTGAGTGTAGATTGCATTTTAAAAGCTTTTTAATCTGTATGATTAGCATTGCTTTTAACAAAATCCAAGAATGCTAACAAAACCATGCAAGCTAAAATTGGTCACTCTACAAATAATAAATAAACCAAACAACACACTTTTTAAAAACTAGTGATATAACAGCTATAAGAAAACTCCATAATGATTCTGAAGAAACAATCCATAAAATCAAATTGGCATTAAAAAATTAAACATGAGTCTAAATAAACTCTTCTGTAGAATACTGTACTCAAAACAAGGCACCCACAGGATCCTGCAATTTTGAAAGATGAGTTGAGTTTGGGGGGGGACGGGACGACTGATCAGAACCTGAATTGTCATGTGTAAAAATGGAGAATTCCTGTTGAGCTGGGAGTAGACATGACCACCATCATTGCATCAAAATGCAAGATGGATGAGAAGGACACAGTTTGGTTTAACATACAGCAAAGTGTCCAATCTTCATGCAACCTTTTTTTTTAAATGTGTCTGTCCCCAGGGGCAAAGCACTGTTGCCATTGAAAGAAACAAACACTACACATTAAAAGAAATTCTGTTCTGTTGAACGTTAACTGCGGCTGAACTATTCTGTATAAAAAGTAATTTCATATACAAGAAATGGTTTGTTTGAGAAACCATCTTATATCCTTTGTCTAGTCTCAGAAGAATGACCCATTTTTAGTCCCAAAGATATAGTGCAATTTTTGTTGATGCAGGTAATTAGACTGCATCGGGGAGTAATGGTGGATTGATGTGGTAAATCAAAGATGTCCAACTAGGAAACTTCTATCTGTTGTGGTAATCAAAGCTGCTTAACCTGAAAGGCCATTCAAGCAGACCTCGAATTCTTTGTGATTCAATTTTAACTAAGTTCAAAGCTATAAGAAAACTCTATGCTACTTCAAATGCTTCAAATGCTAGGAAACGAAGATAGTAAAACTACATTTTGCACGACTCCCAAAAAGATCTCAGGCTTCAATTGAAACAGAAACAGCAGACTTACACCAAAGTTTTTAATTTTCTTCAAAGGAGGAAATGACTATACGTTTTAAAGAATCTAAAAATCGTTTAGCCTTTTTTCTCTACTTCCTCTTCTGGTGTTATCCCTGATACTGGCTGCTTGAGGAAACAGTGCAGACTTTTGTTGTGCGAGAAAGAGTAGGGAAAAAAAACCAGATCCAGCAATTCCATGTAATCCAATGTTCTGTTAATGACCAGCCAGATTAGCCTTGGGCCTTCCAGATGTAGGACTATTAACTCCCAATTTACAATTTTTATTGCCAAATTAAAGCAGCATTTAAAATTTGGGGAACTGGAGGGTCCCATGTTGGTGAAGGCTGCGCCAGAATGTTTCCAAAAAGGTAAGGTCTGGCTACAAATCCTCACAGAGATATTATTAATGTGGAAATATCTATACTCGGATCTCCTAGCTGGCTCTTTTTCCACATGTAACTCTGGGAAAGACTGAACTGAATTGGGATCACAGGCTAGCAGAGGGAGAATTCATCTTCACACATATAAAGTGGAAGTTTGCACAAAATGCTCAAGCCAATTACTAAGTTATCTCATTGCATCATATAATGAATCATCAACCATGGCCTATAAAGAAAGCCCTGGGAGGGGATCTAGAATAAATTAGAATCCACACCCTGGGCTTTGTTCTTGGGGGCCTTAGTTTCTCTCTTAGTAATTTTTGTTATTATTAGTGATTAGTGTTGTTGTTTTATTATATTGTATTTAGCCTTACACTGTAAGAAGAGAATATCAAAAGTTTAGTGGCACATAAACCCCAGTAACTAAGCAAGTCAGTGAACGAATGAACGAATGTGTTTATTAAACGTGCTGTTATAAAAAAGGATGAGAAAATTCAGTCTTCTCCAAAGGTCTTATCTCCAGGACTGGGACTCTATATTGAACTACATCTCCCAACATGCTTTATTACTACTAATGGAGGCTTGATGTACAAAGCCAAACACTTTCACTGCCTCACTAAGAGTCTGCAAGATGTCAAGCAAATGATCCTGTCTTTCCTCCAAGAGGTGGAGAGAAAACAAGCCTAAGAAACTTGTTTTTTTCCATTTTGGCATTCACAGTGCTGATACTGGAGATTTGACTAACTTCCAGCTGGGGACTGCTGTTTTTATTACTGCTACTCAAAACAGATCCTCCCAGTTCATACTGTCAGGAATCTGGAAAGTCACTGGACTCACATCACACCCTGAAGAACTCAGAAAAGTTCAACAAAGAGATAAAGCAATGCACCAGACTACCATCAATTATGCAGTATACAATATTTTGTTCTTGAAAGCAACACAGAGCCCTCACATAGACACATGAATTCCACTTTACAAATTTATGGGCGTAGTATGGCACTGGACGGGGCGCCTCTCAAGTTCGTAAAGTTGTATTGTGGGGCAGGACCAACCTGCAGCCTGAGATTCACATGTGGCCCATAGCTCTTTTTCTTTTGGTGACCCCAATGACTCGACACATTGTATATAAAAATGTGACATGAAACACTCAAATTTCTCTAAAATTCTCTAAGTGAGCCCAACATTTTGATTCTTAAGTGAAACATTTGTTAAGTGAGTTTTGACCCATTTTATGACTTTTCTTGCCACTGCTGTTAAGTGAATCACTGAAGTTGTTAAGTTAGTAACATGGTTGTTAAGTGAAACTGGCTTCCCCATTGATTTTGCTTGTTAGAAGGTCACAGAAGGTGATCACATGATCCCTGGACATTGCAATCGCCATAAATATGAATTGCTGCCCAAGTATCTGAATTTTGATCACGTGACCATGGGGATACTACAACGGTCATAAGTGTAAAAAATGGTCATGTTACTTTTTTTCAATCCCGTTGTAATTTTGAATGGTTACTAATTGAACTGTTGGAAGTCAAGGACTACCTGTACAGAAAACCAGAGATAGGCAACCCTGTAATTCCCATTCGTATTTTCTAAAATAGAGTTCCCATAGTTATTTGCCATTAGGCATGCTGCCCAAAGCTGACAGTATTTAAAACCCAAAACATCAGGTTGTGTAGCTCTGAATTAAACACACACAACCATTAAATGTTTTGTAATATCTAAGAACCTATCAGTATAATGTTTGAAACAACTAACTGAAGCCTGACATTCTTTTAAAAAACAGCATTAACTGTGTACCTATAAGTATGGTTATTTAAAAAGTGGGTATTCTGCTCTAGAATCTGATCTAATCACTATTTTGTATAGATCCACTGCAGTCAATTGGATATAGGACAGTTATGATTACTGATTTCAATGGGGCTGTACCACGTGTAACTAAATCTGGATCCATTTTTGTACTTTCAGTAAAAGTTTCTAAAATTTAGAAACTGGTATTGTATGCAAGGGATTTCATGGGAATACATAATCAAATGCAGGACTCTCACATAAGAAAATGAAAATGGGGAGACTTTTAGTTGGCAAAATACCTATAACAGATTTTTGAAGTGCTTCATAACAGCCTTTATGCCCAGCCATATTCGTTATTAACCCAAACTTAAGACAGAATGAGGTGAGCACAGCAGACAACTAGACGTACAGGACGTCAGCTAAACTTTTATTCAGGGTCAGGAAGCTCTTCTATACAGGTAGTCCTTCCTAGGTCACATGAATCCGTCTCGGAAACAGGCACCATTTTGGGAGTGGCCATAATGAATTGTAGCTACTTTCTGGGACAAAGCAATGTGACCAGCAGTTGCTGAGGGACGAAGTAGCCTGCCCTCTTTCTCCAGTGCAAATTCCAGAACTCCACAGATCTTTTAAAGGTAAATATGCAAACGGTGATGTGGGTAACTAGGGAGGAGGTGGGGACCTGGTGGGGTGGAAAGCAGGCCCAAGACCTGCAGGGACCTGGGTGTATATGAAAGGAGGTCCAAGACTGGGAAGCTGAGCATGGAGAGCCCCAGGGGGTGGGGGAGTCCTTGGAAGGCCTGGCACAACACCCCCCCCCCCCGTGCTCTACTTAACCGCATCAGGGACAGCAGAGGTGGGAGTCATTAAGAGAGGCAACTTTGTGACCATAATAGGGAGGCTCTGTCAAGCACTGCCATACATGAAATTTTTTAAAAACACTGCTCTGCTTTTGGCAGTTTAAAAAAAGTATAATTTTATTATTTTCTGCTGCTGAGAATAGGCTTGAAATGGTTAAGGGTTTTTTTTTTAGTTTTGACACATGGAGTTTCTTGGATTTCTTAAATTTAAAAAAATCAAGATTATGCTGCTTGTTTGAGGAGAGTCGGGAGAGGGGGACTGGGAATATTTTATTATAAAATACCTAATGAGAATATACCTAGATCAAGATTACTCCTCTCTTTTCCCTGATACTTAATTTTCTCCCATAATCTCTTGCTTTTCCCGCCTCAAATCATTCAATACTTTGAAGCAATAAAAAACCTAGAGGCCCTTCTTCAGAAAATCCGTTCATGTATTTAGTTTGGATTGTAAAAAAATTGCCAAAGCACAACACATTAGCCTATCGAATTACTAATTCATTGACTGATGAGTGAAACTGCCAATTACTCACAAATAGGGCTCAATGCTACCTTTTTTCTAGTTTTCTAGAAAAGGTACCCAACCTTGGCAACTTTACAACTTGTGGACTTCAACTCCCATAATTCCCCAGCCAGCACATGCTGGCTGGGGAATTCTGGGAGTT
>JANHGC010009575.1:65681-77314 GCA_027560395.1 Boaedon fuliginosus | reverse complement strand
GGGGGAAAGGGAGCTGTGTTATTGCTCTAAAACCAAATTGTCCAGGTCTTTTTTCTTGTATAGGGCTCCATTCGTTAATAAGAGTTTTAATGCAATAAAAAATTATACTCTAGGCCTTTTCACATTTCCCAACAGTGGCACTTTTTGACAGATTTGGTAACATAACGCACATCTACATGCGTGCTGAACTTATTTTCTGCAAAATGGGAGTGAATGTGGTTTCTTACTTTCAGAAGGGACTGCACCCCATTTTGGAAAAAATAACATTTTTTTTTTTGCTAAACACCAGTGGTGTTTCCTCATTCTCCTGCATGGATTCCATTGAATAGGGGAACAGGAATGCTTGTTTCAGTGCAGCTTTAAGAAAAGTTTGAATTTGAATTTCCTCTTAGTTCCAAAATCTAAATCTCTCCTCTGGCTGAAATTTGTTTTTTTATTACTAGAGTGAATTCAGGAGTACTCTGAGTTTAGCCAGTAGTACAGCAGTTGTATTATGAAGAGACACCACTGCCAGAATAAGGTCTTCATGCTGTGGCTTAGAATCAATAAAATCAGAGCAAGGACCTTCACCCTGACCATCCCCACAAATAATTGTTATGAGTAGTATAATGCCCAAAGACTGAATTTATGCAAACACTGGGCTTTTTCTTTTTGGGGATTTGAGATTTCTTGATTCTCCCTGAAAAAAAAAAATCAAAGGAGCAAATATATTTGACTTAGATGTCTCCTATGTTTTAAAATTTAATACTTGATTTAAATGTAGCCTGTTTTCTTAGATGTTTCAGAAATAATATATGTTGAAAATGGTGCACTTAAACATTTGTGGGAACTTTGCTTTATGCAAACTGATCTGCTTGGGGTAGACTAACTCCAGGGAAGTTGTAATTCCTTGCCACAGTAAAAAGCCAATGGACAAAAACCACCTTAAACATTGAAAAGTTGCATAACTATTATTTACCTATTATTAACTGAAGCACTGATGTTCCCTAACAAGAGATAAAAGCAAAAATCAGGGGACAAACCATCGTTTTTAAAGCAGTGGAGCTGTCCATTGTCTGTGGTGCTGAAATGGTCAACACAGGGCCACAGGCTGTTTACTAACTTTAATCCAATAATCCAATTCTTTATGCTGATTGGAGATGAAAGCCAAAAATTCTATCTCAGATCTTTTCCTCTTTTTGGCCAACGAAACTCAAAATGTATCCTAAGAATTTTCACCCATCTTGTCACATAAAAGACACAGCAGAAATAATACTGCTGATAGTACCATTAATGGAGCTCTTCAGCAAAACAGCATCTGGCTGACCTTATCTAGGCATGTAAGGTAACCAGGATTGGACCTAGTTAGGTGACTGGTGGAAGACCACCAGGGAATACCAGTAAGCTATTATGGAAAATTGAAAAAAATACCACATAATAAAGCAGAATAAATAAAAGATTCCCTACTTCACACATAACTTAGCATTTTTGAACGTTATAAGCAGAAGCTATATTTGAAACTAATAATCAAGGACAATTGAATTCAGATTTACACCAGCTGCTATTAAATTTTTTCTAGAATCAGTATCACAGATAATTCAAATAGCATTGTTTATTTCTGCTTGCATCACCTATGCTTCCTTATGATTTGGAAATATTGCCCCCCTTCCCATTTTGGTTCTTGTTGGCTCGAGATGATAATCTTTCTCTCCTTGAATCTTTAGGTAAGCATCGGAGACCCCTTGGTTTGCAACCAAAATGGGGTCTGGTTCTTGGCCGGCATTTCCAGCTTTGGCAATGGATGTGGAACTATGATGCGTCCAGGGGTTTTCACAGCCACCAAGTACTATGAAGAGTGGATCATGAAGGCTGCCTGGTCAGCATACTACAGCGTGCAAAAGCCTCCTCTACCAATGGCCACGGATAAAGAGACTTGCCTGATTGCATAGCCTTCTTGTTAACATCTAGCAAGCTCATAAATCAGGATTTCTCTTACAGTGAGGGATTGAAAAGCAAACGGTTGCTTCATCCTATGATCTGTATGTACCTCTGTCTTGAAGCACCATGAATCTTGGTGTAACTCAGAAATGTCTACAAGAGTGAACACACCCTAGGAAATTTTCTAGCCAGCATTGCATCCACTTACTCGTGTTTCTCAACTGTGGCAACTTTTAAGATGTGTGGACTTCAATTCCCAGAATTTCCTGCCATATGTCTTAAAACTGCGAAAGTTGAGGAACACTGCCTTAGGCACCCTGTTCATATGGTTACATTTCTCATTTCATTTTTTAATTTTTATTTTTTTAATATGTGGTTCTCCATCCCTGATCCTGAAATATCAGGAGGTGGCAAATATTTATTTCCTTTTCCCCCCAGCTCTAAATAAGCCTGGGACTAAACTGATCAAAACTGACTTGCCTAAACTGAAATAGTGAAGTTTTGCTGATTCAAGTCATCTGAGTATTCAGGCAAAACGATGATGGAAATATTCCCCAATAGCTTGTGTTTTTTAAGTTAGTAGTTTTAAAATACATCAGATTCTATGAACTACAGGGAAATGAAATTGGAATGTTATTGTTAGAAGAAAATTGTTGTGCTAAAGTATTAATTTGGAATCAAGCTTAGCCAATCAGATGTGCAGTTGATATTTGAATTGCCCGAACAAATGTAGCGTTATCATAACTGACTGTGAGGGACTGTATAAACTCCTTCCCACCTTTTTATGAGCTCTTGCTGGGAGAATTAGATCAGAGAGAGAAGGCTTCTCAGAATATGGGTGATTGCATAGTTGTACAGCTAAGGTAGAGATTCAGGATAAGGTTTATGTTGTTTTATTTAATAAATACTTATTGAATACAGCTTTATTTATTTATTACACTTTTATGCCGCACCACTCCCAAAGGACTCTGGGCAGCTTACAACATAGATAGCAATATCACTCAGATTTTATATACTGCTTATCAGAGCTTTACAATACTCCCCAAGCAGTTACAGTCAGCCTTTTGCCCCCAAACAATCTGGGTCCTCATTCTACCGACCTAAGGATGGAAGGCTGAGTCAACCTTGAGCCGGGTGAGATTCAGTCTGACAACCTGCTGAACAAGTCAGCAGAGATAGGCTGCAGTGCTGCATTTAACCACTGTGCCACCAAGGCTCAGCTTTTGTGCTGCAGCAGTCTTTGGCACGATCATCACCTCTATTTATATTTCACAGTTACCTACTAATATTTTTTCAGGAGAAAAAACTATGTACATGTGTATAAAGAAATCACTGTGTTTTAGCAGGTTGTGCACAGTACAAATCAAGATATTCCAATGGAACAAGAGAAAGAAGAGGTGAAGTTCCAACCTGCTGAAATCAGTGAACAGAAGGACTTTCTTGACAGAGAAAACATGTCAGCACGCCCAAAAAGAGACCACTCATTTGCCCCTCAGAATTTTGTCTTTCGACCTCCCAAAGGCTTGACCATCTACAAAGTGAAACCAATGACTCCTTCCAGAGCAAATGTGTTCTTATCACCCAATCTCTCCTGGAGCCCTTCGGAAACAACCAAGTAAGGATATCCTACTTCAGACTTTCTTGTAAAATATTTTATGAATCTTTTCAAACTATGTTGATTTCCCACCCTTAATGCTGCTTTGGGTTCAAGTTCATACAGGAAACATTAAGGGAGATAATTATCCTAATTTCCAGACCTTATACCTGTTGCAATTAGTTTCCTCTTAAAATGCCTCAACTTTACAAGGCTGTGCATGAATTGATTGCTTCTGGCTATTTATAGTGGTTTTCTCTTTAAACCTCTCTGATATACTGTATGAGGTCCAGCATTTCTTTCAAATGGAGATACCAAAACAAAACAGTATTGGTGTCTCAGATGGTGCAGATATTAATTTTGGGAGTATACCTGTAGTAAAGCTATAAAGGGACTCGGCTACAAGGAGCAAACTTTGAATTCAAGTAGGCATACAAATATAGGACCATAACATTAATTTCATAATGTGTCATTAAGTTGTTTTCAACACCAACAACCACATAAATAGGATTTTTCCCACCTGTTATTTCAATTTTCCCAACAGCCCCGCCCCCCTCCGATCATCCTAGTATCTGAATCCATCTATCTTCTTCTGGATTTTCTTTTTCTTTCTACCTTTCCCAACATTAGAGCCTTTCATATGCATATCATGTCAAATGATATTATTACGATGTGTAGGTAATCCACAGTTTAATTCACAGTCTAAAACTGGTGGAAATCTAATAAATCAAGTTCTAACCAAAGATCAAGAATTATTAAAACAGTGTCTAAGAATATAGGCAATTCCAAGTACATTAGGGTTTTTGAGTGTGTATGTTTTGTTTTGTTTTGTTTTGTTTTTAAAATTAGGATGTTCCAAGTCTGATAAATTCTGTATTTCCAAGTATTGTGGAAGCTTTTTTAGGTATTGTTCTGAGCACTACAATCACATTTGGTATAACGAATTTCTTTTCCATACATATTCAGTTTTGATCTGCAACTTCCAGTGTTCCATATTATTATTATTGTTGTTATTGTTATTGTTGTTGTTGTTGTTATTATTATTATTATTATTATTATTATTATTATTATTATTATTATTAGTGAAGCCCACAAAGAAGAAACACAAGATTATGATCCACAGTTGTGCTCTAACCCAGAAGTCACAAAGGAAACCACTGAAAGACACCAATATGCCTTGGATTTATTGGGAGAAATTAAAGATGGTATATTTAAGAAAACATCTTTATTTTTTGCTAAGAGACAAAAACTTTAAAAGTGGGTGAGAAGTCCCATTGTGGATGCACATTTGCCTTTAGATGCTTTTTCCTCTACCCCAGTCTTTGATTTGTAATGCTGAAATACAGTAGCTATCAGGCAGGGATGTGCTATGCTTCTGTGAAGCTGAAGGAAGTTCTTTGGAAAGGGTACAGCTGAACAGTGATCTGTTGGCACCTCCTTAATGAAGTTGCCTTGTTCTCTGGAGTCTTTCAGGAAAACATTCTTGACTTTAGTTCTGATTAGCTTAGACCCTGCAGCAATGCATCAGGGATGGGAATTTGCTTTTATTCAAACCCATTGATATTTTGAGGGATCTCTGGGGATGGAATGATGATGATGATGATGATGATGATGATGATGATGATACAGTATGACTGAGGGTGCCTCAGTCATATGGACATTATTTAAAGTGTCATTGGTGGAGGGCAAACTTTCCTGTGTTAAGCCTATCTATTTAACCACTGTATCTATTTTAAACTGTCAGAATATTAAAATTTGGCAATTAGATAGACAGATTCCAGGGTCAGGAAGCAAAACAAAACCAAAGACCATAAGGAGACTTTGGGGTAACAAGCTACTCTTCATCCTTTTCCCTTGCATTACTGTAAAAAAAAAAAGAAGGCAAAAATGCAGCTTTTGGTCATTGCAACTTTAAATATGCAAAATACTGATGCTAATATGATGGTTTAAATGTAATTGATAATTACTGAAAAAGCAACTATAGTCTGTTTAGTTGCAGATTATATTCTTCCTATATTTAAAACAGATTCTATATTTTTTTCTGTCTAAAATCATTTTTTTCTAGAACGGGTGCCTAGTGAGATGAGGGATAATATTGCGTTAGAAGGTGAGAGCAGTGTGCAGCAACCAGATCTACTAGCAACTGAAACATCAGAGCCAACAACAAAGCTCCTGCATGATGTGTCCTATTTCAGGTTTGTAGACAAGATCAAAGGGATCTATGGTAATAGCTGGATAATAAGGATGCTTGTTAAAATATCTTCTTCAAAGAAATTCACCTTTGTATTAAAGTAAACAACAGATTTGCTATCCATGGATACTGTGGAATAGAAATGGTATTCAATTGATTTTATTTGCTTTAGGGATATGTTTACCTGCTGTTGTAATTGATTAGAGTTTAAAATTAGATTGTATCTACTTGTGCTATTTTACGCCAAATATACCAGTCCCACAATATTTATTTATTTATTTATTAGATTTATACCCCGCCTCTCTTCACCCAAAAGGGGAACTCGAGGCGGCATCTAAGTTGGCTTCCCCTTTGCTAAACTGGGCATGGGCATAGCCAGCACGTGACGCATCAGGCCCACGGGCTGGGAGTTTGACAGCCCTGGTCTAAGTAGAGTGTGACAGAATGATAGGAGTAGCATTTTCCTTACTATTTATTCTCTTCCTTGAATGAAAAGCAATGAAATAAAATGACCAGCAAAAGAAGCTCTATTGAATCCTATGTAGCCTAAAAACCATTCTTGTTATTGGAACTATAATCCACAGGCTGCTACTATAGGCACTGATGCTCTGAATTGCAAGTGTTGTGGCTCGGCAGTGTGCTACAGCTCTGACAGCCGATTCTGACTCCGAGGGAGATCTGGATTCAGAGTCGGATGGAGGGGCTGAACCAGCTGCTGATACCAGGCCTGTGGCTGGGCCACCCGCTAGTTATCAGGGGCCTCCGGATTGTGATAGTGGAGGCTCTGAGTGATGCAAGATCTCGGGGGGCTAACGAGAAGGCAGCAGAAGTAAAGGAAGGGAAGAAGCCGAACCACAGTTGCCTGTTAATTGGCCACACCCAATAGGACTTATAAGGGGTGAGGTTGGAAATGGACTCTTGCAGAGGACAACTCGTTGGTTTGGGAACATGTATGTGTCTGGTCCTCTATTGTGGTTTGTTCTAGTCCTAGTAATCCTTGTTTGAGCCTTCAGTGTTCCCTACCTGTCACTGCGTTCCTGTTAAACTGTGTGTCTCTGACTTTGGACTAAGTAGTGTAAATGTCTCTTTGTTATCTGGACAGTTGGCGTTTTGCCCGAAAAAGTGTGAAAGCTTGCCAGAGGCTTTTGGCAAGATTGAACTTTCTTTTGTAATTCTTCGGCACTAAAGAAGACTGTATTTTTAAGAAAGAGCCTCGATCCATGTGTTACAGGCATGGAATACAGGCGTGGAACAAAACAATAACCGTATACTTTAGTCCCTTTGAGTATCTTATGGGTAAAAAGATGGGTCATTAATTGAAATAATTGTCTGAATGTGCTTTTGTTTCTGTTTTAAAAGAAACATTCTTCAATCTGAGACAGAGAGACTGACGTCGTTTTGTCTTGAATGGGATAAAACTCTTGAAATGGATATTTCAGAGGAGGGTAAGAGATAAAACACAAAAAATATTTGAAATTATTGTCAGAACTGACTGAGTTTAACTGTGACTGGTAAGCCCCTATATCTTTATCTATAGGTAGGTCTCGATTAGTGTGGTTAGTGAATTCTACAAAATAGTTGCATTATTCAAATTCACACTCTTCAAAGGGATATTTCTGTGGAAAATATAATTGGTTCCGGCATAATGGGAAAAAAATTAAACATAACTTTTGTAAGTATATTAATCACATAGTAAGGTAAAACATAATTTACTTATTTAAATTTATGGTTAACAAAAACACAGAAAGCAAAATTAAAAAAAAAGATCTTAAGTATCATTCCTAAAGGCTAACTTACACTGACCAAAACATATTTAGCAGGGTAATTGAACTGCTTTCTCTTAAAATCTTCATAGATATGCTGGTAGAGGGAGTTTTCATGCTTTAATCAATGTTAGGGCCTGCATTCATAATTTTTTGCTTCACAATTTCTATAGCTTGAAAGATATTTTTAGATTTGTTGAGGGTGAACTTCTTCACTTACATGCTAACTGTTTTCCTCTGGTGGATTTTTCCTGTTCTACATTTTTGCACATAGATTAGCAGCATCTAAAACTGAAGCTGCGTATGCACTAGCCTCAACTGCACGTCTGCAAAGCTTTGCATTAACTGAATTTCGGGCCACAGTAAATATGACAGAGTCAGTTTACAATATGCATTAACTTGAATATCACATTCAAACCTACATAAATTGACGCCTATCTATATATCAGTAGTTTTCATTTATATCCTGTTTATGCAACAAAATACTACTGTTTTTCCAGCAAAAGATCTTGTCCGCACAACCATTGGACAAACCAGACTGTTGATGGCAGAGAGATTCAAACAGTTTGAAGGGCTGATAGATAATTGTGAATTCAGACGTGGAGAGAAAGAGACAACTTGCACAGATCTGGATGGATTCTGGGATATGGTAAACTTTCAGGTAATATATTATTTTTAACTACTAAACCTCTATTTGCATCCAGCTGACTCTTTGTCTTTTTACCTTTACTTAATGGCCAGACCTTTGTTTAGTCAACAGTAAACCAATCCTAACCTATTTGATTAAAAAGGGTAGGTTCTGAGGTTGATTAAAAAGGGTAAATTAAAAGAAATATCCCAAACTGGGAAAAACGAAACTTGTAGAAAATACACCACAAGGAAACATCACTTTTCAGCTTGAACATGCATGTCCCTTGGCTGCTGAGAGCATTCTAATTTCCACACACAAAACTGAAGCTAGTTTTGGCCATCATGTCAACTTGAAACTCGCATCTTAAAATTAAATTTAGGGTTCTCCAGCATGCATCAAAATGGGCAATCCATATTAAATGCTCGTTCACCCCAAAGCAGCAAGATACAAGGCAATGTGGCAAGACATTCCTCAGAAATGCCTAACAGCATCTTGTCTTTGATTTCTAGGTGAAGCTATTTCCTAAGGAAGCTTACTATGCTTTTTAACACTTAATATGGGTTTTTAATGTAAGGGGGCGTGGTTTGGTAACCTGGTCCACTTTAGTTTTGTTCTGCAACCTTTCTCTTCCTCAAATAGGTAGAAGACATAAGTAAAAAATTTGAGAACTTGAAGAAACTTGAGGTGAACGGGTGGCAAATGGTGGATGATACTCAGACCCACCAACCTGCCAAGGTACGAGACTCTTTGCTGGTTCTGCTTTCAGGGGGTGATTTTTGCATGGCATGTAATTACCGAGACTATTTCTGAAAGACAACTTTGTTGAGTGATGCAGGCAAACTGCACAAAAAGATACAATTAATCATGGACCAGAATTTTACTGAACCTAGCTACCTGTTCATCTTCTGGAAACTGTAACTCCTGTAACCAAGTCTGAGAACCAGGGATGCACAGCAATTCAGATTTAAAAAAATGGAAAATGTGATTTGTAAGGGCCTGTGCATGGCCCCTCCTTAATGTAGATCCATATTGTCCTGGGAGTCTGCCAGTACTGTTTGAACTCAAAAAGGCACAGCTTCTTTAAGGAGGTGACATCAGGTCCAGTAAACATACCCAGGCCTATCCTTACTGAGCATATGTGTGAAACAATCACATATTGCTTTCCTGCCTCGTTTGCATCATATTTTATGTTTCTTCAGTATTGAATTCTTTGGAGTGGAAATGTATATTCCTGTACTTTATGAAACATTGTACGTCTTGATGACTAATTAATTGCATTGCCATCCATATTCAGGCTGACCCTTAAGTGCAGTGAAGCATCCATTTCTTTTCCAACTTTCCTGTTTGTAGCCACTTTCCTTCCTGGCTTTTGGCCTGGTTTTCTTTTTAATGCAATCTTTAATGCCCCTTCACCCATTTTCCTGTAAGCACCGAAAATTTGCTTCTTGTAAACAAATAGGCACATTGATTTTGGGATTTTGATCAAGGCGTCTAATATCTGACATGTAATTTACATTTCCAGTGAACTTTAAAGTGTTTTGAAGCTAAAATAGACCTATGGCTGATCCTTTGGTTGCTTCCTGACTTTTACTAGCTGCTGAGAATAGCTTGACACTTAGTGAAATGTGATAGGGAGCTGAATAATTCAACATTCAGTGCTGAATATATCATAGTCAGTTTGACATTATAGTCAGTTTGAGACGGATAACCTTTCAATGTTTCCTAGAAGTGAGGCCATCTCATATCATAGTTTATCATTAGAGAGTTTAGTACTCGACATCTTTGTGAGTCAGAAAATAGGATTTGGCTAAAAATACCATGACAAGCAGTTCCAATTTTGGAATTGTAATACATTTTTATTTTGAAACACCCACCCACCCCCCGCCGCTTTTTCTGTACTATTTACTTTTATTCCTATTAATAAACCATTCTACATTAGTTGCCTGTATAGGAGAGGAGTTGACAGAAAAATATGTCCTGTTGGAGGTATATTTTAAGGTACAGTTCTGAGTCAGAACTCAGCCTCTGACAACCCTAAGTAAAAGTAATCTTTATTTCCTATCTAAAATCCTTTCTTTGGTGAGATATACCCTGGGAGAGAGAAACCTTTGGACTGGGAGGCACATCTGAAATTTTGAAAATATATTTTGGTCATCCAATCATGGATTGGAACAGAGTCACACATTCCTTCAGTGACTGCAGTGATGGAAGTGCCTATTCACAAAAATTGATTTTTCCAAAATGCAAAGTGTTATGGCTGTTGTCCACTACTTTATCATTTATCTAGACAGGAGGCCATACTTCCTGGCAAAGCTCTCTGCAAAGATTTTCTGTTCTAAATTGATTGTGAGTGGTTTTATATGTTTGTATATTGGTTTTTAACTTGCTTTTATTGGATGTTTTTTTAACCTGTTGTGAGTTGCCCAAAGATGAGTTGGGTGGTTGTACAAATTGTAATAATAGCATCAGGAGCATAGGGTTTTGTTCTTATTTTTTTGGATCATATGCCCTATACCAGTGTTTCTCTATGTTGGTACCTTGAATATTTTGGTTGAGTAAGGAATTCTGGGAGTTGAAGTGCACATATCTTCAAGTTGCCACGGTTGGGGAAACTGTGCCCTATATTGTGTCAGACTACTCAAGATGTCTAAGATGTCATTGGAGTTGGGTCTATCGCTTCCTCTCTGGTGGAGTGAAGGAGCCATGTCTGCATGATACAGGCAGGATCTCTAGAGAGGCCTGGTTGCATTCCCTGTGCCTTGAATTTTTGAAGGCTGATAGTGGTCAGCTTTGCCAAGGTATCTTTTGATTTTCAGAAAAAGCCCATCCTTCGAAGGACAGCCAAAGCAGCAGGGGGGTCTGTCGAAAGGAGAGCAGCCAGAAAACGCCTTGCAGCTGTAAAAGCAGCCATGAAGAACAAAACAAAAGAAGGGTTGGCAGTGGAAGCATCAGCCCAAGTAACACCAAAAGAAGCCGAACGGATATTTGATGGAGGGTTTTTCCGAATTGAATCTCCTGCCAAACCCTTTGCAGGTCAGTCCAGAGCACTGCCTTTGTGCAAGAACATATGTATTATCATGATAGTTGCCGCAGTAGCTACATCTTGCTGCCTCCGCATGAGTTCCTGGTAGTTTAGAACATATCCACAGCACCATAAGACTTCAAAACAATCCATTTTGCTTAACTGTTCAAGTTCCACAGCATTAAAGATTAAAAGCTTTCTGTTTCACTGTTTTTCTCAAGAACATTAAGGAAGATGCCATCCAAGATAAATTATTCCATAAAGAAATATTCCATAAGAAATATCACTTCCAAGTTCACCTTCCCTGAAACTCACTTGGAGTGGGGAATCTTTAGCACCTTCACTTAGTACATACACAGGGATGGGTTTCTCCTGGTTCGCTGGTTACCCGCTTCGTGGACACGCTACCAGATCGGCTGTCAAAAGCGCGCTGTGCGGGATCGCGTTCAAAAACTTTGTGGTAGTCTGCAAGTACTCTGGTCCAACAGAGTATTTGCAGAATACCACAAAGTTTT
>JANHGC010009575.1:9214-27144 GCA_027560395.1 Boaedon fuliginosus | reverse complement strand
GAAAGAAAGCAGGAATAGTTGACTGACTGACTGACTGACTGACTGACTGACTGACTGACTGACTGACTGACTGACTGATTGACTGACGTAAATACACCACTTTAACCCAAGTGGTTTATAGCCTCTTGCAGAAAAAATAAAGTAATAAAGAGAATAACAAAACAGTGGAATTACAATAGGAAAAACACAAAAATGGCAATTGTGAGGCCAACAGGAACAACAATACCCCAGCCTAGGGCAGGGCGGGGGCTTCCAACTTGTACTAAGGGGCTGTTCACATTGAAGACTTTAACTTTATCCAACTTTTCATTCTGATGAACAAAAACAGTAGGAGGTGAAAGAGAAATTATTTTAAAAGAGGATTCAAACACATTTGCTTGTGTTTCTATTTATTTAAATCAGTTGTTTTAATATGTTGTCACACCTGCACCCTATTTTATTTGATCTTAGAATATTTTATATTATAGATCACTTTGGGGAAATGACAGTTTTCAAAGGTGGCTAAGAAATCCATCATTTAAAAGAAAAAAGCTTTAGGGGTCTGAGCCCCCAATCCTTGCCTTTCATGACTAGACGCAAATAGCAAAACTGGCTGGGTTTGGGTGAATTTTGGGAAGAAGAGAAAAGAAATCCTAGATAATAAAATAGAAAGTCTGGGTTTATAACTGGTATGCATGTATCTTTTAAAGAGAAAACCTGAAACTATAGTGTGCAGGTGATGTTTCAATGTTCTTAAATATTAAGGTTGAAGAACAGCCAGATTCAAAGGACTAAATATAGATTGGATTTTTCATTGAGCACATAGATAGCACCTGACATAAAAACCAATATCCAAGTACAACTTTCCTGGGGTTGTGGAAAGCAGCGGTGTGAGCCCAAGAAGACACCACTGATTTTAAGGTGGTTCCAATAGCGCTACGCATGCCATGCATGCGTGTGTCTTCTGAATGACATTTTGTGTTTCAGTCTGAATCTCTGACAGTCCAACAAGGAGGTATCCAAGGTAGACTTTCTGTGAGTGAACGGGAATGCGGGAATAAGAACCGTATTGAAGCAAAGAAGAATTTGATCAATTTTCTTTTTACTCTGCAGCCTTTTGTACCACTTCTCATATTATCTGGAGGACCACATATTCTTCCAGGTCAGCACTGGAAGGAGATGGGATTGGCAAAAATTATCTTTTCCCAATTTCCAGTAGGACAACCCATTTGGGAAGTCTGCTCATGAGGATTTGCATTTGACCCTACTGTGATTCTGAAATAATCTGAGTGCACACATTCAGCACATATCGTTTAACGCCAGTAGCAGGACTATTATTCATTGGCAACTGTTCTCTTTCTAGCTAGGAAATGCACTCTTTAAAACCTTCTGCTTTAAATACCACAAACATCCATACAAAATGATATTAGTTTATCCAATACATTTTCCTGATTTGTGTGTGTGTGTGTGTGTGTGTGTTCAAGCGTGAAGGACACATGCAGCTTTTCACAACAGAGGCTCTTGAACACATTCAAAGAGCTTCCTGATATTCCCATTGGGAAACTGCATCAAACACGTTCAGAAATAATAATGCATAACGGCGAGAGGTCAGCTGCTCCCAGAATAAAGAGGGCCTAAAATTAAAAAGCTCTTGGTAATTTAAAAAAAAGTTATTCTAAAACATGAAGCAATTTTGACAGAGATGGGAGGGGGCTACATTATGAAAAATTCCTATTTCCAAGTTTCTTTTATATGACTCTGCCTTTTAGTTATTGCTGATCTGAGATTGTTAGGATTACTATTCCACATTTGTTTGGAAAGGAATCCCCCCCCACACACACACACATTTCTCAGTTTATTTGAGGTAATTTCATTAAACTGTTGACCTCAAAAGTTGTCACTACCACAGTATCACAGCGAGGTAATGCAACATAAAATATTATTAGCTAGCAGAAAAATTAATATGTAGCAACCAAAAGAAAATATCCAAATCCTTTCGACAGATAATCAGTCACAGCAATCAATAAGCCTGGGGGAAAAAATCAGCAAGCACTGCAGCATCCCTTACCTTTAAGGCAAAATGCTCCACATCCCATTGTACACTATCCAAGTCATCATTTTAACAGCTAAGAAGTCCTCTTCTTAACAGCTCTCTCTTTTGCTGCCTTGCATAGCTGTATTATGCTTCTGAGTCTCTTTCTTGAGAGAACACTCAATGCATATTGCACCTCTAAGCTCAAAGCATTATAGAGTTGACTGACTGCCTATATAATTTAATATGATACCACAAGAGACTCGTATACCATCTGCAGAGCAAACAAAGTTTGCCAGTCTCATTTTGGCAAAATTTCATTCTGGAAAGCTGAGCGTTTGACATACTGTGCAAAATCGTTTATCCAACTAGCTTACAGAATCTTTCAGTCATTAAATTTTATTAGGATGAATATTATTATAGCAGCAATGAAGGCTGGGAGTGCGTATACTGAAAAACCAGCACAAGGTAAACTCCCCTCCCTTTCCCCTTCAGTTCTATTTTCACGGCTTGATCAATATCTACCCTCATAATACAGCTATAAGAATCATCCATTTCTTCTGTTCTGGATTGCCTTTTTTCTCTTGCACCACCTTTGTTTTTCTCCTCTCCATTTCCTATTTATGCCCTATTTAAGAAGGGGTTTAAAAGCACCTCACTCTATTTAAGAGTTTCAAACCAATCTGTAGGTCTTCACACTGACATTCAGGTAAATATACAGTAAGTCAACTACATGCTATACACAACTGATTCATGTGCCTTGGCTTAGTGTGATGTTTCAAGCATCCCTAATGATTTAGATTATGTGTGGATTATGACTTTCTAAAAAAAAATTGATTTATATCTTAAACTGCATAGTTAATGAGTACTTTGATTATAATGTAACGTTTGGGCTCTATCTTTAGATCCTGCTCCTAATTCTTTGTAGTACATCTCAGTACATTGCTCAAAGACAAATAATAAGACCTGTAAAGTAGAAGGGAAAACTGATAACACAGTTTCCTGCTTTGTTTCCTTCTCTTTCTCTTCTCATTTCAGAAACAGGCAACCTCTCTCTGAAAAGCATGTTTATGAAAAATCTGAGCAGCTTCAAGCATCTTTGAGATTTCCCCCTCTTTTTTGTATTTCTCTTTTTGTCACACATTACTCTCCACAGTGGAGAGATCATGTGATAAGGTCAGTTGAGTTCCCTTTTTTATTTTTCTATAATAGTGCCAAAGCAAGATGGTAATCTGTGACAGGTACCGGAATTAAATGGTTGAGTATGTTTGGGTGGGGGGTGAAGGTTGTCGAAGGAGCAGAGAGGATCTTCTGGAGCTTTCAGTGGAACTAGCAGGGGTGGGGATAATTAGCGGTGGGGTGGAATAATTAGCGTCTCCAGAGCAGTTGGTGAGGAATGGTCCTGTGGGAGACCATTCAAAAAAAGAATAAAAAATGGTCCAAGAGCTGAAGAGGAAGCTAGAGCTGAAGTTGACTGACTAGATCCAGATATCAGCTCTTGGTGGTAGCCATAGCAATGGTACCAATTACCATGGCATATGCTGGATTGGAGCCACCATCAGATGGTGGGTGCTGGGGTGCCAGGTGCTAGATTGGAGGTAGAGAACTTGTCTGGTGGTAGAAACTTTACTTATTATTGGCTGCTCTCTGGGGTGATGGAGACTATCTAGTATATCCAGTCTCAGTGAGCTGGTCTGCTGGTAGAAAGCAGGGATGGGAGCAAGATCAGGCTAACGTGTGAGGAAACTCTTCTTCTATTTTCTGCCTTTTCCAGTGTCTTGCTATATTTCATTTTCAGTTCATATCTTAAGGGATTAAATATATAACAATAGTACAAGTGCTAAACTTCAGTTAAAATTGCAGAGCTCCATAAGGAGGGCTTTTTAAAAAGCCTAATTTTACCACCTCCCGAATCTACATCATAGCAAATCAATTATATAATCAGTTCCAAAGCTGAAACATCCAGATTATTTCACCTAAAATTTCAGAGGAGTAGAATTACATTTATGATGTTTGAAAAACATTTCAATTTCCCTACCACATTTATTTAGGGTACAAGATGTTCCTGCAATGTCCCAGTCTCAAAAAATTAAATTAAATTAAATTAAAAAAAGTTCTCAGTGTTACTTGAAGTCTGTTCTTTCCATTTCTTATATTTTTTTTGTCTCCCACCCAATTAGCACCTTAATTAAAAACTGAAACTTTATCAATAAGGAATGAAAACTTTGTGAGATGGTTGTGAGTTCAGAGGTAACGTAATAATAATAGGTTAATTTGTGAAAATTGATGAATACAATATCTGCCGTATAGCACTTTTAGTAACATAACAAATAAATATAGAAATAGGACTGGAATGGTTGGTTAAAAGGTTTTGTTCCTTGAAGAGGAAATTGAATTAAACCATATAATGCCAATTACTGTCATTACCAATTATATTATGTCTTCCTAGAAATAATGCAGATGCAAGATTCTAAAGTTACCTAGATGTTTGATGTTAATAGGATAAAATTATCTAGGCCATGAGAAAATCCAGATAATGGTGGAAAGAAAATACATTTTCCCCCAAATTGTGTATTTTCCAATTGAATAACTACATACTTCAGAGCTTAATTGCACAAGAAGCAATGGGCCTCCAATGTACACATAACAATATGCCTGTTTAGTCTTTTTTATTATTTTGCAAATAAAAATTATTTTAAAGAAATTGAGCCATTTTTCTCTTTTTGAAATTTATCACAACAAATCAAATTCACAGTACTGTATTATGATACTTTTAGCCATAAAATGGTGAAAATAAAAATTATTTTAGGGAGGACATAAAATATTCCTTCCTTCCTTCCTTCCTCCCTCCCTCACCTCACCTCACCTCACCTCACCTCACCTCACCTCACCTCACCTGAATGAATGAATTCTGAAGATGGTGGTAACTAAAATAACTGCATTTAGTAAAAAATTCTCACAAGGAAGTTTAATTGTCTTTATAAATATTTCCTGTAAATACAACACTTTGGTATTTTTTTTCTACTCTTACAAATCATTTCATGTTCCCCTTGACTGGGGAAGAGAGGCGGGGTATGAATTTAAATAAATAAATAAATACATGTTTTTAAAGTTTTGAACATAAAAATATGTACCTTGAAAATAGACTTAAGATCTACATTTTGGAAATACGATCAATCAATTGATACACTTGCATATAGTTTATAATTTTTCAGTGCAAATAAATTTTATTTCTAGTTATTGTGGCTAATAAATAAGTTGCTCCTAATGTGTAATGCACTGCATTTTTTCTCTAAAATCAATTTTTTTTTGGCTTGTTTCCTACATACCATGCCCCTTGTGGCAAACATTAATTGGCCATGAGGATTATATACATATAAAATCTGAAGCTAATTTAACACCTGTTTACATCTGTAAGTTGTCATATTTGAAATACTTTCAAATACCTTTCAAAAATGTTTTTGAACATGAAAAGATGTAGAAATAGGCAGTCATGATAATCAATTATTAGGAAGATAGGGATTGATACTTAATTTAACAGAGGTAAACTTCAGGCAGATTTGTAGAGAATGGATTGAAATGTTCATAATTTCGTCTGACACTAAGTAGTTGAAATCATTCAGTGAAGTTAGTTTCCTTGTGACAGACAAAAAGAAGGAATTTTTCAAATGAAGTGTAATAAAAAAAAACATGTAATTTTTTGTCAGAAGATGCAGAACTTCTGGCTAAGACAGATTCTGCATGGATTTATTCAGGTTATCAATGATATCTCCTAACAGCTTTATGGTATTTCCCAGAAACATTCTGTTGGATCACTGTTGGGTAGTATTCCTAACAGGAAGGTTTCTGGTTTTAAGTTTATTTGTTTCTTTATTAATTCATATAGCCAAAGATTTTTATCTTTTTCAAGATTTTTTTTGCTAACGGACAGGTCCACCACATATGATAATAGGTGCCTTTTTCATAATCACATTTCCAACAGTTTGCTGACAGTTGAGGGAACATTTTAGCCAATCTCTCCGGTGCCATATGCCACCTGTATAGCATCTTATAATTAGCCCAAATTATCCAGCCACCCAGTCCAAGTCTAGCATTGTAATGTCTGCATGACACTTGAGTATCTATGGTTCCTCTCTTCCGGGAAAGTTTAGGTTCCTTGCTTGGTGATCTGTTAGGTCAGTATCAAGGGTGTTCACACTGCCAAGATCCAGGGAATTGCTGATTGTTGACATAGCTTCCTGTTTACCATTATGATCATGAAATGGTAGAAGCAGTAGTATGACCTTTCCACCTAACCCTTGTACTGATCTTTTCTTCTTAGTTACAGAGTATTGATGGCTATCAGGAAGAATAATGTCCCTCAAGGAGAACATATGTAAGCATGTTCTGCTTCTGGTCACTACTTTTGGTCATTGTTTATTATTTCTAAGGTAAGTAAGAAGCAAATGCCTCCCCCGTCCCCAGTTCTGCTGTGCTGCCTCCTTGTGACGTGGTGGTGGGTTCCTGAGATGACAAACACATCGTATCTCCTTCATAAAGGTTTAGCAAAACCTAGTTTAGTTCTCAAATCTAGCGTTTTAACTTTGGCCATGAGGAATGGCGGTCATTTTTTAAAAAAATGGAGAAAAAATATAGACCTCTTCCAAGTATAGACATCTCCCTTGGTACACCCTGACTACCTGATCTATATATACTGTATATAACAGAGAAGTGTGGGTCGGTGTGTTTGTTTGTATGTCTCTTCTGTGCCTGCACCAATTTTCCCCAAACTTGCCACACTTACCCTCTGGAGACGAGCACTGGGGGGGTCAGACATGCCCCCACACCTCTAAGCCCCCTATAAATGCACTTGAACTGCCCACCTCCTCTACCTACACTGACTGGCAAAGCAGCAATTTTCTCTGCTGCTACCCAAGGGGCGCCAGAGAGCATGTGCACTTCAATTCTCAAGACAAGAAAACATGGGTGCTCCCTGCCTGCAGCCTTCCTCCTTGCTGCTGGGAGGTAAGTCACTCGATCGGGTGGGCAGGGATTACTGGAGCACACCCAGGCAAAGCCGGGTAAAAAGCTAGTATATAATAATAATAGGGACTAAATGGGTTATAAAACAGTCCAAAGCGGCATCCTATGCTTAAAAATAACATTGCAGTTTTTAAAGAGAAATATAGAGCTTTATCTCACAATTCTCATGAACTTCCCCTTCTGCCATTTTCGGGCCCTCCTTCCCTCTTTAATCCATAATGGGAAGGCATGAAATTTGTAACTCAGACTTGATTTGAGAATTGGGAGAAATTGAAGTAGAGAAGAAAAATCTATTCTGCAGAATCTGTAAAATATATTATTGTTCCATAATTTTCCATTAAGAGAAAATGTTGCTGTTAAAGGTGGAGTCTCAAATATGGTACATGTAAACATTTCGATTGATAAACAACAAACAGTCCAACTCGCAAGATTCACAAACCTTGCAAGTTTAAAACACAGACAGCACCAGCATTCAGCCTTATACTAATTTGCCTCATACTTTTGTAGATAATAAAGATGGCTTTGGATGTTGCTGAGTGATTTTTTTTTCTTTTTGGGGTGGGGTTGTGTTTAGTTTAGTTTTAGTGTTAAGTTCTTGATCTAAAATTCAATCTACATTAAGTTTCAACTGAAAATTGAGCCTTCATACTTTGTTCAGAGAGATATTTTTCTACAAGTCAAGTTTGGATAACGGGCACCCACATTAATGGCATTTAAATTGTTGTTCTAGTAACGAACTTTTCAGTGTTAGGATAAGCAATGCTCTCTGTCTGCAATTTGGCATTTGGACATTACCTTTGTCCAGCAGAGGCCTTCCTTTTTGGAAAGAGCCCTTCCTCCTTATTCAACAGAGGCATGGCAATGGACAGGGTAGAAGGAATAGTCACTATTTTTACCAACACAATTGCCAGCTGGATGAGTTGTTTTTCTAGTAAAGTATGACATGAGAAATGGTTGGGCTCAGCTGCTGTTGTGGAAACAGATTCACAGTAAAATATCCTATATAAAACAAAAAGCAAACCAAACAAAAATATTATAGCAAGTTGGAAGATTATCTCTTGACCTTTCACTATTAACCAAATAATCTGATTTTAATCTGATGACAGAACACTATTGCCAGAACACATTCTTGACAAGTGGCTATTATTCAATCTATAGAGGTGTGTTGATTCCTCCTCAAGAGCACTGTTATACCCAACCATACTGGATAATTTTCATTGAAAAGGTGGTATGCAACAGCTTCAGCAGGTCCTGGATGAAGCAGATTATCAGAACCCATTTTAATCATGTTTCAGTCCTGGCTATACGATGGAAAATGCATTAGTTACCTGTGGTATGATATATAGGAAGAGCACAATGGGGCTAGTATATTCTTGCTCTACGAATCAGTTGTTTTCGATACCATCAACCATAATATTCTTATGGACAAGCTGTAGAGGTTGAGGTGTCCTGAACTGTATTTATTGTGCTGGTTCTCTTCCTTCCAGTCACTGTTCATCAGAAGTCTCATCCTTGGCCCCTAGTTGAAAATCTAATACATTTTCCTAAGGATGTGTTTTATCACCTGTCTATATCAATGTCTCCCTTGCAAACTTTTTGACCTTCAAATTACGTCTTCACCATGATATATTGCATACATTTCATAGTCTACGTAGCTATACTTACATTGTCTCAACATAATTCAAGGGAAAAAAATTACAGATCTGAGTGACATCAGAAAATATATATTTCAAAGTATTCATGTCACATTTTTATTTTTCTGTAGCTGCTTTATAACACATAATAAATCCTGATAGTTTTTTTTTAATATAAAATCACTTTGATTTTTTTAATAATTCATGTGTGCACCTGAACAGAAAGGTGATATTAGTGACGTTTTCAAACATTAGTGCTATTTATAGGGCTTTGCAAATTCTTCCAAAGAAATGCTTTCCAAGCACTGTCTGCAAATTTGGTGTTCAAATAATTAAGGAAGCACAAGATCTAAGAGCAATATGGGGCCCAAATAAAAAAGAAATAGAAACTGGTTAAGAAATCAAGAATAATTCCATTTCTAAATGAAGTGAAAGCTTATTGCTAGAATAGAACCAGATATTTGCAGCCTTGAGTTTTAAAACTATAGAAAAACCTAATTACTTTTAATCCTAAAGGGACAAAGTGCTGTCCTTGAGAATGCTTATCTAGTTCAATTTGTTCTTTTTTTCTAGAGATTGATGTCTGAAAGGGGAGGGTAATATTGTTCTAACCTTTATCTTAAGGATACTCTTCTCTCTATTCTTGGAGATTGTGATCATCTGCAATAAAAACACTCGCCTGCATGACAGGAGTAACCAAAATATGTGCTTGGTAAACATTGGAGTGGCATCATAAGAAAGGAATGGCAACAATTTGAAAAGTAGGTAAGTTGTGTGCCAGAGCTTGCATAAAAGAACTGATTTATTTAGGGATAAGGTAAGGAAACAAGCAGAGTGCTGCAAGGTACCATTAAAGAGACTGTGGCCCAGGCACATGGACACAAATCTGTAATCAGTAGGTAGCAATTTACATATGGGTATACTAAGTTTAACAAAGGATATTATTTCACCTGCAGTCAATGTTTCTTTTTGAACATTGTATCAAAAGGGGCTTGGGGACCTGTTACATACTTTGGACCCTAAACCACAATTGCAAAAAAGGAGGTGGATGGGCTCAGTTACAGTGGCAACAGAGGCTCTTTTGGAAAACCTGAAAGACCAGGCTTGGAAGAAATCATTGTACAGAAAATCTATGTGGTTGCTAGGTGTGAACAATATTTTTGTGGCACTCCATCTATCGATCCAGGCTCAGCTTCCCGGGTATATCTTTCAAGCATCACTTTTTTTTTCTCAAAAAGGTCATGAATACATGGACTGGTTTTGAAGATGCACAGATTCCAAGGGCAGCTTTTTATCTGTCTCTACTTTAGCAGGATCTCCCTGGATCTTTGCTCCCTTCCCTTTTTTCAAGCCTGGCGGAGTAACTCCTGGCTTTGGAGTTCTAGGCATGAAAGTATGAGGCAGATTTAGAAGAATAGTTTTGCCACTTCTTTTCAGAGATTTGGGGAGCAGTTTCAAAAGCATAACAATGTAAGAACACTCATGAGATTCACTCTGAATAACATCCATATGTCATGGAATTATTGTTCTTTTTAAAAACAGTTTTATTAATCTTAATGCTTCTCTTTCCAAAGTACATTACCTTGGAAAATATTCTAGTCTGTCACAGTATCTCACTTGATAATGAACTATAAATCTGCTTTTTCCTTTTCGTACAGTTTTTGTAATTATAACTGCCATTAAAGTAAAGCTCATACTGCACCATCCTCTCCTCCACATCTGCGTCTTTATGTCTGTGGAGATTCTCAGTAAAAGTATGTATTCTTATATATACTTACACTGAGTATGTAAGTACAGAAAGGTTTTTAAGAAAAGACTGGAAATCCATTTCTCTGAAATGGTATAGGGTCTCCTGCTTGAGCAGCAGGTTGGACTAGAAGACCTTCAAGGTCCCTTCTGATTGATTGGTTGTATAGATTCTCTATACTTCTACTGACCTCTGTGGAACCCTTTCCTTCACTTTAAAAGCCACATGGAGAATTGGATATTCCAAGGGAATATGTTTTAAGTGAAGAGGAACATGGATAGTTAACTATTTCTTCCCTAACTATAGTTGCCCTTAGAAATTGCCTATGTAATAGTTAAATAAGTCCCAAAACAAACAAACAAATTGCACCAAGGGACAGCAGACTGAGAAAAAGATCCAAGGGCCCCCAACACCGTTTTAGGACAGGGGAGTATGATCTGAGGTAGTTAGATAAACACCCATCAGACTATTTTCATACATTTCGTTTGTGGCTATTAGTTTGTGGAAGCACAGCATCTACTTGTGCTTCAACACAGTTCTTTTTAAAACATGTACTAACTTCATATCAAAATCTTTAAGAAGATCTGCAATAGTTTCAGGATTCTTAATAGATGTCCAGAAACTTAAGACATATATATTCAACATTTATTAAAAATGATTAAAAACTCCAAATCATGTTCTAACAAATAGCAGATGGTTGTAACATGTAATCTCAAAATATTGGCAACCTATATGAAATTTAAAACAATAACTACCACGTACTACCCAGAATGGTAGGAGCATCACAATCTTATTAATTGTACTTTCATAGCAAGGACAGAATAATTTAAAATATCCTACAAATTGGTAATTCTGGAAGAATATTCAGTTTTTCAAGCATGCCTGTAGTGCATATAAATTAGTTTTATAAAAGGCAAGTCAAATTTAACCTTGACTTAGCTTATCTAAAAAGTTAAGCTTGAATGAATATTTTAAAATAGCTTCCTTGAAATTCACAAAGCTTTATAGAATGTTAGTACCAATTTTGTTTTTACAGAAACCTGTTCCATTGGGGTGGGAAATAAAAATATATTTGGACATAAGGCTCAGGCAAAGTTAAACGTGATCTGTAGATATTTTTGCATGAAAATTTTGTTAATAACAGAGAGAAATAAAAACAAAATCTCCCAGAATAATTATAAATAATTTCCAGAATGTCTTTCTAGACATGTTGATCGGGTACATCAATCCTGAGGACTCGTACTTTTGATTTATAATGATATTCTTTCAGATACAGCTTTACAGATGGAGGAACAGGAAGGGCATTTATGCCATCGTAAGTTGTAGAGTTACAAATAACTGTCCTGCATAGATGTTGAAGGGAAAAAGGAAAAGTTCTGTGTAAGGGAGTCGAGAGAAGGGGCTCAAAGAACATACAAGAGCTTGGGTCTTTATAATGTTCTAAAAGTCCAGTAATGTCAGGAGAATGGAAGGCGCATGGATCATAAGCATCAAAGCAGAAGTTGTGATTCCATTGTTTAATCCTGGCATGAAGAGAACGACTATAACGCCTGAAACTAACGGAAAATAAGTAATCCTCCTGGGCAGAATCACGTAACAAAAAAGTCCCCTCTGGCTTTCCATCTAAAAGTGCTTCTGCAGTGTGTTTATCCATCACTCCCCAGTAACATGGGTTATTACTGATCTGACGGAGGTCAGGCACAAGACAATGAACATAATCTATCTGGGTGTGATATCTGAGTGGCATCTGTAGCTGCAGCAGGTCATCGTCTATTTCCCACCGTGGTTTGTTTCTCTTCCTGGAGCTAGTGCACAGTGTCACTACTTCATCATCAGACTCCATGTCACTTTCCTCTCTGCTGCTCTTTAGCTGCTTACCACCCATGGCAGATTCCTCTTGAGGATCACACGGATAGGAAGCATTATCAATAACATTACTTTCCTGCAATACACCGGAGTCTGGTTCATCTGCCCTCTCAATCTCTCTCTGATCTTCATCTTTCCTTTCACCTTTTGATGAACTCATACTCAGCCAGCTTTCAGATTTTTGTCTCACAGGGGCAGTGTGCTGCTTGATTATGTGCCATCGAAATAAGTGCCATCGAAATGCTAGCTCAGATCGTGGTGGAAAAGGGCATTTGTCCAGCAGAAGCTCACTGATATGTATTTTTCCCTTTGGCGAAAGCCCCGAAGAATGCCGAGTGCTACAACTCTTTATGGGGAAACATTGTCCCATTGCATCCTGCAATTTCTGTTTAAAAGAACGGATTAGGAACCTGTGACCACATACATGTTCCAACTCCATCTCAGCTGAGGAACAGCTCTGTTTTCTCTCCTGGCTCCTTAGACTTAATGTAGGTATTCCTGAGGTGTTTGCCATTTCAGCATTAGAACTGTTCTCATTCTTTTTTATCCAGGAAAGCTTCTTTCCACTCCATACATATCCATCCTTTCTGTCTGCACTCCTACTCCGGCTGGTTTTGGGTCTCACATCTGCATTTTTAGGTTTCCTTTCTTTATTTTCTGCCATGTTTTAATGTTAAATGCTTCATCAAGATTCCAGAACTAATGTTGCCAAAATTCTTCACAGAAAGCACTCCTCATGTGTTCTGAGGCTATACCTATGAAAGTGGAAAAAAAAGTATTCAACATATTTGTTTCTCACATTTCTATGCAACTAAAAAGGACATAACAAAGATTAAAAACACAGTATGAACTTTTAACCCCTCAGAATAATCTGACCACCTCGTGGAATGAAGTCAGAATTGACACTGATCTAATGTTTGGGGAACAGGCTATTTCACAGGGGAAGGCATAATCAAAAAAACCTTATCACCAGGCCACTAGTGAATTTATTTCATGTGGAGTGGAGACCTACAATAATGTGACATGGAATGAGCATGTGTCAATTTTACCTAGAAGATAGTGTTCTAGGAGCCAACATATTTAGAGTTTTAATTAAACACTCTGTTCCTCAGCTGAGATAAACCACCCGGAGGCTTACTGGCAACTAGAACAAAGCCTGAAATATTGGTGTACTGTAATTTAGCAGTAACAGCTCTATCAGAATGCAGAATACTGTGCAGAAATTACAGCTAGGTGTAGTATGTTGCAATACACAATATATATATAACTAGCTTCTTACCCGGCCTTGCTCGGGTTTTTTCTAAAAGAAGTATATTTGTGCCACAGCATTTGTGGGCCTTCTGAAGCCCCTGGCACCCCCTCCCACATCTCTGGGCCAAGGGCAGGCCGCACTCTAGGCCAAGGGCAGGCCAGCTCTGAAGAAAGGCAGCCAGGGCTTGACAGGGGCACTGGGCCACAGCCGTTTGCAGGTCTTAAGCCCCTGGCACCCCCTCTCACATCATAGGCAACCTTACTTGGTGGGTGAGCCACTCCATGTGTCTTGGGCCCGTCGCCACTGGGGCAAATCTGGAATTTATATGTATAAAACATGGTGCCTCAGAGGCAGGGGTGGGTTCCAACCGGTTCGCTGGTTACCCGCTTCATGGGCGCGCTTTCTGAATGGCTGTCAAACGCGCGCTGCGCACGATCCACCGTGCAGCTGTTCTGTCAGAGTGCTTGCAGACCCGCACCAAGATTTCTCAGTCGATTGAGTGCAGGGCGCATTTAACAGCCATTCGGAAAGCGGGGGAACTCTTCAACTTTGCAGATGACCAAACTAAGATGATTAACCAACACTTTGAAAGATAGGATCAAGACCCAGAAAGATTTTGACAAACTTGAATCCTGGGCCCTATTCAACAAAATGCAACTCAGTGGTTAGAAAAGTAAGGTGGTACACTTAGGCAAGAAAAACCAAATGCACAGGTATAGAATAGGTAGTAACTATTGACAGTTATCCACTATCCACTGAGGAGTCCTAGTGATAACTGCTAAAGTATGAGCCAGCAATTTGCTGTAGCTGTCAAAAAAGCCAATGCAGTATTAGATTGCATCAATAGAAGCGTAGTATCAAGATCACATGAAGTATTAGTACTGCTATATACTATCTTGGTAAGACCACACCTGGAATACTATGTCCAGTTCTGGTCATTACCAAAAAGATGTTGAGACTCTGGAAAGAGTCCCGAGAAGAGCGACAAAGATGATTTAGGGTACTAGAGGCCAAAACATAGAACAAACAATTGCAAGAACTAGGTAGGTCTAGTCTAATAAATAGAAGGACCCAGAGTGACAGCAGTCTTCCAATATTTGAGAGCTGTCACAAAGAAGGGGACAACCTATTCTCCAAAGTATCTGAGGGCAACGCACATAACAGATGGAAACCTATCAAAGAGAGATCCAACCTAGAATCGAGAAATTTCCTGACAGAACAATTAAGCAGTGGAACAACTTGCTTTGAGAAGTTGTGGGTGCTCCAATACTGGACGTTTTCATGAATACCTTCCACAGCCATGTGTCCAGAATAGCATAGGGTCTCCTGCTTGGACTGGGGTTTGGACTAAAGGACTTCCAAAGACCCTTCCAACTCTGGTATTCTGTATTCTGCTGTGCCCTCTGCAGACCCAGATGCAATTTGTCCAGCCACTTTCTAATAGATGGATCTTTCTCCTGTCTCTCAAGTCATTCCCACATATTACATTCCTCCAACACACACACACACAGTGACAGAAGGGACCTTGGAGGTCTAATCCAGCACCATCAACTCTGTGAACTAGGTTGGGCTAAGAGCAGAACTGTCCCTAGGGTGCCCAGAGAGCTTCTTTCCCAAAGAACCAATTTAATTAACAGCTGAAAATGTTCATGTTCTGTAGCCGACTTCGTAAGATGACTAGTCTGGCTAGGTTGATGTTGAACCCTTAGGTACCACTTATAGATTCGCTTGGAACTCTGAAAAGATTTGGTGGCTCAAGTAGACTTGAATGTAGGGATTTCTTTTCCTAATCCCTTAACTGTCACAGCAGATATCTCCTGCATATCTCATGTCTGTGGGGTATGGGCATTTTGAAGCATTATATACTCCAAACAGGAATTGGTTTGCAAGTGATACAATTTAAAACAGTCTTTTTTCAAACTTGGGAATTTAAAGATGCGTAGGCTTCAATTCAGTTGACGGCCATACATCTTAAAAGTTCCCATGTTTGAGAATCACTAATCTTAAGGAATTGAAAGACAAAGGAACATTCTACATAAGCACGGAGTAATTAATGTCTTCCTGAGCTGAATGCATATGCTAAGTAATTAATCACGAGGAGAAAATCTGTTCACTTTAAGAAGGCAGCAATCCCAGCTGTTGCGTCTTGTGCTTGACTTACAAATGATATTGCAAGCCCGATAACACCTACCAAACGTTACAATCCTGGGAGGGCAAGAATCGCTAATCTACATTGGTGGCCTTTTAAGCAGTGTGCAGCAGCAGCCAAAAAAGTTAATACAATCCTGGACTGTATAAACACAGGCATTGAGTCAAGATCACGTAAAGTATTAGTACCACTTTATAAAACCCTAGTAAGACCACACCTGGAATACTGCAACCAATTTAGGTCACCGTGCTACAAAAAAGATGTTGAGACTTTGGAAAAAATTCAGAGAGGGGCAACTAAGATGATCATGGGCCTGGAGATTAAAACATGAAGAACGGCTGCAGGATTTGGGTTTGGCTAGTCTAGAGAAAAGAAGAATTAACATGATAGCAAAATTCCAGTATTTGAGGGGCTGCCACAAAGAAGAGGAGGTCAAATTCTCTAAAGCACCAGAGGGCAGGACAAGAAACAATGGTTGGAAACTAACCAAAGAGAGAAGCAACCTGGAATAAAGGAGAAACTTCCTAACAGCGAGGACAGTTAACCAGTGGAACAGCTGGCCTCCAGAAATTGTGGGTGCTTCGTTACTGGAGGTTTTTAAGAAGGGACTGGACACCCACTTGCCTGAAATGGTATACTTGATTAGGAGGCTGGACTAGAAGACCTCCAAGGTCCCTTCCAGCTCATTCTACTCTATCCAAGCAACTAGATCATTTTTGTAGGTAGACCTCAACTGCAAACACATGAATGCCCAAGAGATGGCAGCCAGGAGACAACTAAAACTCTGGTGTATTCAGGGCCACTCAGCTTTTTGTAGCCAAAATATGTTATGCCTATTTTTTCCCAAGTGTGTATTTATGATACTAAACACAGATAGGTTTCGACTTGCAACTATTCGTTCAGTAACCAGAGTTATAATGGCAACTTATGACCATCTTCACGCTTAAGACCGTTGCAGGATCCCCATATCACATGATCAAAATTCAGATGCTTGGCACTTGGTATGTATTTATGATGGTTGCAGTGTCCTCATTTTACCCACCTTGGAAGGATGAAAAGCTGAGTCAACCTTGAGCCTAGTCAGATTCGAACTGCCAAACTGCTGGCAGCTGGCAGTCAGCAGAAAGAGCCTGCAGTACTGCATTCACTGCGCCACCACGGCTCTTCAAGTAACAAGATTGTTAAGTGAATCTGGTTTCCCTGTTGACTTTGCTTGTCTGAAGGTTGCAAAAGGGGATCACATGAGCCAGGGACACAGCAGTGGTCATAAATGTGAGTCAGTCATGAAGCATCTGAATGTAAATCATGTGTCCATGGGAATGCTGCAATGGTCGTTAAGTGTGAAAAACAGTCATAAGTCACTCTTTTCAGCGATGTAACTTTGAACGGTCACTAAATGAACTGTTGTAAGCCAAGTACTACCTTTATTTATAAGGCTGGTTTCATAGTTCATGACTGAACTATTTAAAAGAGGTCTACAGATTTGCTTGGGCAGCAGAAACACCTTGGAATTAATGTTTAGTGTTTTGCAGTAATTTGCAGTGGTTTCTCAAGATGATTTAAGTCTAGTTTAATATATTCAGTCCATGGAATAATGAATTTTAAATCTTTTATCAATTGTGCATTCACTATTTTACTTATTGATATTTTATTTACCATCCACTATGTTCTTTTTCTGCTGCCTTTTATGCAGTCTCTCATTTTGTTTCTTAAATGTTTTTTTTATAAATGAAAAAAGAATGTTTAAAAGCACATAGATACAGACAAATAACAAAAGAATTGTGGAAATCAGCGAAACCTATTTAAAAAGCTATTCTGGCAAAGATCTAAAACTCAGCAGGAATGACAGTTGTTTTACATCTTTAGCCTAAATAGGTCTTCAATTGGGATGCTGATGGCTGGCTACAAATTCTGGAAATCTCTAGCCAAAATAATTGGAGTAGAATCAAAGGCCAATGAAGAATGAAACAGAGGATGGGACAGAATTATTGGGGAAGCCAGTCCCAGATTGTTTCCCAGTCATTTTACCATCCAGATAAGGGAAAGCAAGATAAGGAAATGAAAAGAAAATTGACATATTCCACGTGAGTTTTTAAGAGCCTCGGTGGTGCACTGGTTAAATGCAGCACTGCAGACTATGCTGACTTGTTCAGCAGGTTGTCAGATCGAATGTCACCAGGCTCAAGGTTGACTCAGCCTTCCATCCTTCTAAAGGTTGGTAGAATGAGGACCCAGATTGTTTGGGGGCA
>JANHGC010009574.1:10537-22004 GCA_027560395.1 Boaedon fuliginosus | reverse complement strand
AAGCATAGCACATATATGTGCTGTCACCCAGTGGCATATTGGGGACAGTGCAGTCATATACAGTATGTAATTGACAAATGTATCAAAGAGGTTCTTAAGACTATTCAAACCTACAGATATCTTGGTCCATAAATGACATAATCCCTTTGGAAGAATTTCTAGAAACAATGCGGTCTTGAGCAAGGAGGTGAAGGAACTGGGAGCCAAATGTTTTTCCTCATTAATCCTTTCGATTTTAAGATCATAATATAGGAGTAAATGGGATAGTAAAAGTCTTTGAGAAGGGTTTGGATTCTACAACAATGATATATACCAGGTCTGTGTTTGCCAGATTTCCTGGAAGTGATGAATTCATATAACTACCATATGTCATAAAAAGTGGTTTCAAAAAAATAGCAACAGAAGCAACAGAAATTTGCTACTGTTTTTATTTCTAGAATGTAATTTAGTTTACAGCACGTGGTAAAGGATCAGTTTCAAAGGCAATATTTCTTATTGTGTCCTTGTAAAAAATATCTTGATGGCACAGTGGTTAAATGCAGATTTGACGGCTGTTAGCAGTTTGGCAGATCGAATCTCACGAGGCTCAAGGTTGACTCAGCCTTCCATCCTTCTGAGATCGGTAAAATGAGGATCCAGATTGTTGGGAGCAATAGGTTTACTCTCTGTAAACCGCTTGGGGAGAGCTGTAAAAGCACTGATAAGCGGTATATAAATCTAATTGCTATTGCTATCTCCTTTATAGTGCACCTTTTCAGTTGCAGAAGTGACAATTACTCTGCTTTCAAAATATTAAAAATACTTATTTTTATTTTTGATTAATAATTAAATTGCATTGATCCAGATGACTGCAAAATCCATGTTCAACAGCAACTGAACAGCAGCTGACAGGCAAGCTGACATCACCTCCATTGATCAGCTGCTGTTCAGGCTGATCTAAGTCATTGAATTAGACTTTCAATTGCCCAAGCAGATTGGTCCTAGAGGTAAGAGCCTAGAGTCTGTAGGAAATGGGGTATGTCTCCACCAGCGTAAAATGTTCAACAGTTATCAGGCTTATCCTATCTGCTAGGAGTCACCTGATCAATAGAATGGTCAGTGAAACAATCAGATTGCAACTATGACAAAATCTGTGAGATAAGGGGGAAACATCATTTTCTATTGACATTGCTAAGAATGACTTCAGGTTGCTTCAGGTATAGGTTGGCAATCATAGGCAGGAAACTTCATGAGAACACAACAACACTAAAAAAGTTGCTTGGGACATGTTTGTGCTGTAGTTAAAGGCAAATGAGAAACATGCTGTAAATATTTGAAGGCTGCCTCACTGTTGCTGATAGCTCTGTGGAAATAATATAATAAAAGGCTCTTTGGAGTTCAGAGCTTTCAATAACAAGAGAGAATGTTGGTCTACAGGGAGTTTGTACAGCTAGAGCTTACTCGTAAATCTGCAAAATTTCTGATGATCTATATTTGAAAAATGATTGCCTTGGAAAATTGATAGCATTATTTACGAAGCACATTTTGCACATCAAAGTCATTGCAAGTTTTCTTATATTGATCCTTACAGCAAATCTCTGAGAGAAGTCGTTAAATGTGACACCTGAAAAAAATGAAAAATGAGCCTCACAGGCTAAAGTAGTTAGGGAAAATGAGGCAGAGCTAGATTGCTTCAAGTGAGAGATTAGGAAAATACTAGATAAATAGGTTTAATTTTTAACTGGTTTTCAGTCCAGGCACTAACCTGTAGGCACATCATGTTCATGTATATCATTGTAATGATATAGAAAGAGTTAACTAAATCACTAGATTCATGACAGACTTAAGTCAAGTCTTAATCCAGTTTTATATATCTACTAGCTGATGACCCGGCCTTGCTCGGGTATTTTTTTATTGCTATTTTTTGAAAGAAAGTATATTTGTGCCAGAATGGTGCAAGCAGTTGAAGTGCCTTTGGGCCTGAATTGGGGCCTTATTCTACAACAAGTGCTCCTCCTCCCCACTCTCCCCCTTGCCTCAGCTAAGGTCTGTTTGAAAAAAAGTGAAGTTTTAAAACCTGCCTCATAGGCTTTCTAGGGTGTAAACAGCTGAAGTTCCTTAGGGGCTGAATTGGAGCCTTGCAGAGTGCTCCTCCCGCCCCCCCCCCTTGCCTCAGCTAAGGTCCGTTTGAAAAAAGTGGAGTTTTAAAACCTGCCTCAGAGGTGTTCTCTGGGCTTTCTGGGGTGCAAGCAGGCTGAATTGGAGGCTTGCCGAATGCTCGTCCTGCCCCCCTCCACTTGCCTGAGCTAAGCTCCATTTGAAAAATTTTGTAAACAATAAAAATTATTATGCAAAAAAAAAAGAAAAAAGTGGCATTTTAAAAAAGGGGCTGTCCTGCACATGCTCAGTAGAAGTTTTTTGTTCTGTTTTTGCTGATGGTGGTGGGGGTCCCCTTTGCCATGCTTTTTGAGGGGAAATGGGGGCAAAGAAGCCTATGACTCCCCCCATTACTGATTTTGCAATCCTAAGGAAGGTATGTGTGAAATTTGGGCAAGATTGGTACAGGGGTGTGGGATTGTATAGAGCGCACACACACACACACACACACACACCACCACCACCACCATCAGACTTCTGTTTTATATATATAGACTAGCTAATTACCTGGCCTTGCTCGGGATTTTATTGTAAAAGTGACTTGAAAATGTTATTTCCCATCCTCCTTCTACCCGCTCCTCCTGCTCCTCTTCTTTTTGGTGTTGTTGCCCCTTCTTCCCACTTTTCCTCATCTTATTCGGTCCTTCAGTTCCTTCTGCTCTTCATCGTATAGTTGCTACTCCCACCTCCTCTTCCTGCCTCCTCCTGCTTTTCATGGTCTGAGAAGAGGTGATGTGCAGTGCTCTGAAAGCAGGGAAGTAGTGGTGGCACTGCTATGGAAATCAGGTGCTGCCGCTGGCTCCAGGCTGTGCACAAATGATCTGCTGCTTAGGGGAGCACTCTGGAGCCAGTGGTAGCAGTGGTACCACTAAGAGAGCACCACTAATCATCTTTTGGCAATGACTCCGGGGTGCTCTGCTAAGCAGCAGGTGATTTGCGCAGAAAGAGGCCGAGCAGTGCCTCAGGCTCCCCAGGAAGTGTGGGAGGACTGGGGAGGCCTGTCAGGAGGAGAAGCCCTTCTTTCTTCAGCAGGCCAGCCAGCCTGAAGCCCCTTCCATGCCCGGCAGAAAGAGGCAGTGGTGGCGGCAGCCACCACCTGAAAACTTAGCAGTTCCTGTGATTGGCAGCAATGTGGAGATTGAAGGTGGTTGCAATGTGCTCACTGCCATCGCCTCTTTGTTCCAGGTGCAAAAGGGGCTCCAGGGCTGGACAAGGAAGTGGGTCTTCTCCTCATGACAGCCCAGGGAGCGAGCCACACCTGGTGCTGCCATACAGAGCCCACCAAAATGGAGCACACAGGGGCCATTGGTGGTGCGGCTCCTTGGTGCTGTGTGCATGGCACAAGGCTTTTGAAGTGGATCCTCTTTCTAGGGCTGAGTTTGGAGTGAGAGGATCATGAGGGAAAGTCAAGTGGAAATTTTGCAAGTGTGGGGGGGTCCCCTTTGCCATGCTTTTTTGGGAGCAAAGATGGGGCAAAGATGGGAACCCCCCAGTGCTGATTTCACAACCCTAAGGAACATATGTGTGAAATTTGGGCCAGATTGGTGCAGGGGTGTAAGTTTGTATAGAGCACATACAAACCCACACCTCTCATATATATATGGATGTGTCAGTTATGAAAAAGTGGCTAAGTTTTAATTGTGTGTTGTGTTTGTAGCATTGACCTTTTTTTACCTCTCTTCTGCAGACACCCCTTGATTGGGAAAATATATTTCCTAGGTTCTTCGCTAGTTGAACAAATTTGCATTCTACATGCATGCTTCAAAATTAAAACAGTTACAAATTTAAACCAATATATTGCCAAAATGTTAATTGAAAACAGATTAAAATAAAATAAAAAAACCCTCCACTAAATGGAACAGTTTTGAAAGCACTTGGGGTTTGCTTACTACAGTGCTATTCTTAATCTATCCCCCTTCCCTATCCATTAAGACAATGCATTACTCAAAATATATCCAGTCCTTTGCCTTGTTTTCATTTCTTCTTTGAAGCCAGGCTAAGATGTGGGCACAGTTTAATAATCCCTTATATAATTGTTTGGGAGGGAAAGAAAAAAAAATGTTCCCTTTATGGGACCTGTCCCTTTCCTGATTTTTTCCCACCAGGAAAGGGAAGAGAAAGTTAATGTCATATATGTAAGCATATTGATAGTTATCCATTCATATACTTATATGGATGAAACTCAAATACTTTGGGCACCTCATGAAAAGGAAGGACTCCCTGGAGAAGAGCCTAATGCTGGGAGCAATTGAGGGCAAAAGAAGGAGAAGGGGATGACAGAGAATGAGGTGACTGGATGGAGTCACTGAAGCAGTTGGTGAGAGCTTAAATGGACTCTGGGGGATGGTAGAGGACAGGAAGGCCTGGAGGAATGTTGTCCATGGGGTCGCAATGGGTCAGACACAACTTTGCAACTAACAACAATACATATGTGGACCTTTTCTTTTCATTTTAGTTCAGCACTGTGATATATTTAGGGTTTTTTCCCCCTTAACTATGTTATCACTGTGTAATGTAGAAATTTTTCTTCTACATTTCACCATTTCAAATTGAAACACACCCACAAATGGTGACCAAGGTAGATTTGAAAGTTAGTGAATGTGTTGCCATCGACTCTTGGTAAATAGATGGACAAATATAAACAGAATAACAGAGTTGGAAGGTACCTTGGAGGTCTTCAAGTCCAACCCTGTGCTCAGGCAGAAAACCCTATATCATTTCAGACAAATGGCTGTCTAATCTCTTCTTAAAAACCTCCAGTGTTGGAGTGCCATCAACTTCTATAGGCAAGTTGTTCCACTGATTAATTGTTCTATCTATCGAGAAATTTATCTTCAGTTCTAGGTTGGTTCTCTCCTTTCCGGTCTCTACTCCACTCCTACTGTAGCTGGAAATTCCACCACACCTTAGATGTAATAGAAGGAGTAAATTGATTTGCCAAATTATATTATAGTAGTAAAAAACTAGATATTTGGAGGAATTCAAAACAGTAAATTACTGAGATGTTGAAGGAAAACCTACTGCTGCCTAAAGTGCCCACAGTCAAGTAGTCCTCAACGTACAACCACAATTGAGTCCTAAATTTCTGTTGCTAAGTGAGATAGTTGTTAAGTGATTTTTTTATCCTTTTTATGACCTTTCTTGCTATAGTTGTTAAGTGAATCATTGCAGTTATTATTAATAACATGGTTGTTAAGTGAATCTGACTTCCATATTAACTTTGCTTGTCAAAAATGTAGTAAAATCACATGACCCCATGAACCATCTTGTGACCGATGCTGCAATGGTCGTAAGTGTGAAAAATTGTCACTTTCTTCAATGCAGTTGTAACTTCACAATGAACTAATGTAAGTCAATGACTACCTATATTTTTTTTTGCTCCCAAAGGTAGCAAGTAAGTTGTCAACAAGAGCGGCTCTTGGAATTGCATGGCATATCTATCAGAGCAATGTTACTGGTTTTGGGGCACAATGCAAAATGTTGAAAATCACCTTAACTGTTGAGATTACTCAATTTGTCAAAATCTCTCTTCTCAGAAACATGGTTATTAAATTCAAATTGCTTTGCTTTTTCTCCCAACCCACATTGCCAAATAATGAAAAATTTAAGGTGTGTGAGAGCTAGCTAATAATTTTCACCTTACTAAGTGGTCAGAAATTACATAATTTCAGAAAATGATTGATGAAGATGCTCTGTGAAGTTCCCCCCTCACACCCAGCTTCAGCTGTCTCAAAAACCTAGCTGCAGTTATCTGATTTTGAACATAAGGCCTTCAATGTGACGGCTACCTTGTTATTATTTGTCAGAGAGAATGATATCAGAGTTTATAGGCCATTGCAATGATTGAGATTCAGGACCTATTATTAAGTATGATGAGGCCATCAAAAGCGTTGATAAATAGGACCATTTCTCACCATATGCCGGAATTATAACTTACTTCTACATCATAGTTGAAGAAAACATGATGTAGCCTCCTTGCCCAAATAAATTAGTGCTACATCAGGGTCTGGGAGAACATTTACTGCATTTTATTATGTTTGTTATATCAAACTTTTCTCCTGGAGCTCAAGGAATCATATATGTGGATCTCTCTTCATTTTCTCTCCAAGACATCTTTAAGAGGTCATTTGTGGTCACATAGAAGGTTTCCATTGCTGAGGCTCACAGCTCAACTCGTTAACTATATGGGCATTGGCTCTCATGTAAATAGAAGCCATTCCCATCACTGCAGAAGTAATACATTAACAAGGTTATGAATGAATAAACCAATAAGGCTTAAAATGACTCCTGGCAGGTGTATTTAGAAGGAATGTTCCATAGGTTATTCAATAAGACCGAATTGGTCATACTTGTAGATGACCTTTGATGGAGCTGCAACACAGGTTTTGACTTCCATCAACTATGGCATCTTTTTGGACCACTTATGGGATTGTAAGTGGGGGACACTCATAATCCCATAGTGGCTGGTAACTGCTCCTATTCTTTGATTGCTTCAGTTGATATTAATGAAGAGGATGAAAAATCAAGACAGAGGGCCCTCTTATGTAGATTGTCTCAGGGGTCAGTGCTCTTACCCCTCCTTTTTAACATCTATATGAAAATGATGCATGACTATGTTAAGTATACCCACTTATAAATCTTGGTCTCAGCTAACCAGCAGATACCCAATGTGTGATCTGCATTATCTAGGTCTGGATAGCTTAGGTTTAGTTCAGACAAGATTGAAGGTTTTTAACTCTTCAAGTCTGTTCCACCTTTAGCTGTGAAAGTTTTGTTTCTAAGACAAAAGAAAACAAAACAAAACTTCTGCTAGATTTATACCATATGCTAAGACAAAACTCTACATTATATAGACTCTACCTATATAGCTTAGCAAATAAATCCAAAAGTAAATTGTGTAGCCTGTGTTCACTCCTATTGTGTATGTCTCAGAAACTGAGGTCTTTTTGAGGTGAATTTAGTGTACTTCAGTACCTTGTGTGCCCCTGAAAGTGAGATACCATCAGAGGTTCACTTCTAAATGGGCATTCTGCCAACATTTCGTCACAGTTTCATATTCCCCTGGTATTTATAAAACCTGGAGGGATTCCATAACAGTTCTGAGTGGAACATGTCCAAGGCTTTTAATTTGAAACAGTGCTTTAATTTCATACATCATTTGGAATGGCTGAAATTACTGGGCTGAGTCAAGTTAATAGGACAGGAGAGCATTTGAAGGAAAGGTTTAAACAAGATAGGGGGAGAGAGTGTGATTAACGTTAGACATTTTGGCAAGGACTAAAATGCCACTGATTTTAATATTCTCTCTCTCCTCCCCTATTTCCTCTCCACATTAAAGATCTTTGATTACAAGAAGGAGATAAAATAACTAGCACGATGTCTCTATGAGATCCCCTATAAAGTATCTAATGAGTTTTGTGGACGAAACAAATTCTGGGCAATTATTTATTTATCAAAGGAAGGGAAAGTTTTCCATATTCTTGTATGGTTCCTGACTGGATTTGCAAATAAAAACTTGGTCATAGAGGATGGAAACAAGAGTTAGAACGTCTCTAAACATTTAACTTTGGTTTCAGATAGGATGGTTTTTTTTAGAATCTGCAGATCAAACTATTTAAGATAAACTTGATCTCTCTTTTTCTTCTATGCTTTCTTACTGAGAAACTGTGAAATATATATCTTTATTTATTTCAACCTGATCATTTTAGAAGAGAATTAGGGTTAGATGGAATATGTTCAGATACACCTAATATGACAAAATATTGTTGACTAGCTATGTTTACCTTTGTTTGACTTGAGTTCAGATGGACTTCTTAAGAACAATTCTGATGAATCAGGCCCCAACCTCTTCTGATCCATCACTGTGAGGCACATAGTGACCAACTAGATACCAGAAATTCACAAAGATGAACAGAAGGATAAAAACCCTCTTCTATAGATGCTTCCCAGAGGCTGGTAATCATAAATGTGCTAAATTCCCCTTAAAGCATTCTAATGTAGTTTAGCTTATTTAGTTTAGTTTATTTGATTTATACCCCACCTTTCTTCTCCCAGCAGAGGGGAAGCGATCTTTACCACAATTAATACCAGAGAAATCCACAGCTTAATTTTGTGTATCATAAAGAAAGTGCATTCTTTAATTGGTCATGCATCTCCCCACACTGGGTTTAATGGACAGATTGGTGTTCTTATATTCAAAGAGAAGAAGAAAATATATACCTGTATTCCCATATTTAATTCTATGAATTATTCTATCTATATACACTAAAATCTTTGTGTCTGTTTGTTTGTTCGTAACTGTCAATTGTGCAAAATGGTATCTCATAGGGCAATCAATTTTTCAATCAATTTATCTCAAATGTGCTCACTTACAAAATCCATCCGAAATCCAGGACCCATGATTCCCAGGGAACTGAAATTTTGCAAAGGTGTGGCAGCTTCAGTGCGCCCTTGCTAGCATGCTACTGTGGTCAGCTGTTGTCATCTGATCATCATTTCCAATGCTCCCTATCAGCTTTTTACTAGGAAATTCAATGGGAAAGCCAGCAGGAAGTCAGAAGTCACTCCCACTGCCCCCCCCATCCATGATCATTCTATTTCTCTGTTTAGGAAAGAAAATATCTCTGAAATGATGACCCAATTGGTCATGGGTTATCTAGTATGAATCATGTTTCTTTGTACTTGTTTTTCTTCTAAACCTTAAAGGTTGAAACTTCTCCTTCTGTGGGAACCACTAATTTTACTTACTCTTATTTACATCTTTTCCATCTTTATTTGAGAGGCTGCCACAGAGATCAGGGGGTCAAGCTATTTCCCAAGGTACCTTGAAGGCAAGACAAGGAATAATGGATGGAAACTGAACAAGGAGAGATTCAACCTGGAAATAAGGAGAAATTTTCTGATAGTGAGAGCAATCAACCACTGGAACAGCTTGCTCTCAGAAGTTGTGGGAGCTTCATCATTGGAGGCTTTCAAGAATACATTGGACTGCCCTCTGTCAGAAATGGTGTAGGGTCTCCTGCTTTGGCAGTGGGTTGGACTAGATGACTTACAAGGTCCCTTCCAACTATTATTGTTATTTGTTATTGCTTAACCGTTACTTCAAATGCACCCTTCCTCTTCTTGTTGTTCTTTGCATTATTCCCATCATATTGCAGAGTCTGCAATTTTGCATTTTGCCTGCTGCTCTGTCTGGTCTGCAGCATCGGCAGGGCATACAGTATGCCTACAGTTCACACTTTTTCGGTCATCCTTGGGTCTGCTAGCTGTCTGGGCTAAGTACAACTGCAACTCCAAATATGCTCTTAAACCTTTCTATACATTTATATAAACTCTGTGACGGCTTTATTTTTCCTTTCTTTCTATATAAAGATGGAGTTTACTGTTTTTTTCATACCATACTTTTTGTTTATTTTGTCTCCATGTTTTCCACTCTGATTCCAAAGTTCCTTTCCAGATAAGCCATGGACAACACAGATCTTAATGTATATGGGAAGCTTAGATATTTTTATGCCTATGCACATCACATTTTCCTTTACACTAAGCAGCATGTTGAAATCCAATCAAAATGATCTAACCTGCTCTTTGCAATCCCTTTATGATTTTAAAGACTCTGAATGGTTTTGTATCATCAGGAGAACCAGGCCACCTCACCTCACTGCTCACCCCAGATTCCAAATATTTTAAAACCAATTAAAAGATAAGGGTCTCAACAGCAGTTCCTGGAGGAATCCGGTATGAATATTGTCCATGTCTGTCTTTTGCAAGTAAGGCTGATGCAGGAGAGATAAAAGTAAGCATATGCTGTATACATTTTCTTACACAAAGCACTGTCTAACGGTTCTGTACATTTGACAGATCTTGGATAAACTGGCTTCTTTGGTTAGAGAAAAGACAATATCTACATCCATTAGTGGCTGAAAACCGCTTGTGCATTTTTGTGTAAACATGTAAAAAAAATAAATTTGTGATTTAGGGTTCTGATAATAAAACAGGATAAATTATTTTTTAAAAAGAAGAGAATCATGATGCAACTTTAGAGACAAAACATTAAAAATGTAAGTGTATTTATAATTGCTGTGAAAAAAGATGAGACCTCCGGTGGAACTTCTGGGAATACTGGATGCTGGGGACCGGAACTGCTGTGGCCCCCAGGTCCAGGCTCATTTTGCTTTGGAGGGTTGGTGAACTGAAAGGGAACCCCCTGAAAGGTAGAGGAGATCCACAAATCTACTCCCGGAATGGAAATCCCTAGCCGAAGACGGATGGAGTGATGGCTGTAATGGCCGCCAGAAAGCTGGGGTCCATTTGGACAAAATAATGGGCAGGAGGAGAGAACTGAAGAACAAGCAGAGTCTGGCATGGGTAAGAAGAAATTTTTTTGTTGCCTTTAAATGAACCCCAGAGAGAATTACCCTAAAAGTGACTCCAATGATTTGCAAGCGGTGAATATCTGGAGGGAGAATAATTAAAGAGAGAATGCTGAGCCGTGGCTGAGAGGGCGGAGTGGCTCTCGTGCAGCTGGGAAGTGAAGGAGATTGTGGAAAAGACTGTTTCAAAATGGAGATCAAATCAGTGAGATTGGAGCCAATAATGAGTAACATGAAGGTTACAGTACAAAAGATAATGGAACGGATTGAGGAGCTGTTCGAAGATACAGAAAATAATAGTTCGGATGAGATAAATAATGACCACAATAAGGAGGGCAAGGCACTGCCAGAGGAGGAGAATTGGTGGTGTAATGGTGCAGTACAACAAATAGGAGATCTGTGGTGATTGAAAATATAACCAGGAAGGTGAAAAAGTTGTTTTTATGGTGAAACAGACTGTGGAAGGGAAAAACTATACCTTAAAATTATTGGAGAATGAAGGGAAAGTATATTTTGTGGTGGAGATGGTGACAGAGAAAGAGGTGGGGCCCGCAGTTGCAGAGCAAATGGGAGACATGGTGAGGTAGATGGAGGGTGAATGAAAGAGAAAGGAAAATATCTTCAAGTAACAGCAATATAACTTGTACGGATATGAGAAGCACAACAGCAGAAATAGAAGATAGATGTTATTTACATTGATGAAAATCAGGGATGATGGTTAAAGGGATAAAATGTTTAAATTTTCAGTGGATATTTTCTCATAAAACTATTTTGTGATAGAAGTTAGATAGAGAGGAGAAATGGCTAAAAAGGAATTAATATGAGATATGTAAACCAAAATGTTAGAAATACTAGGATCTCTAGAGTTTAATACAATATAGAATTTAATGCAATAATAATTTATTATGATGCTGATAATGATGGGAATATAACAAAAAAGAATGGAATGCATAAACTATCTA
>JANHGC010009572.1:14105-28241 GCA_027560395.1 Boaedon fuliginosus | reverse complement strand
CTCCCCGCGGAGATTAGAACCATCCCTAGCTTGCCGATATTTCGCAAGGCATTGAAGACCTGGCTTTGCCGGCAAGCATGGACTTAATCATCTTGTCCCCCCTCGTCCCCCTCGTGTACGATTGAGTGAGCGAATGTGTTTTGATTTTATTGTATAGGTCGATGTTTTTATTGTATTGTTCTGCCGCTTCGAGTTCCCCAAATGGGTGAAGAGAGGCGGGATATAAATCAAATAAATAAATAAATAATAAATAAATATCTGTGATGTAGTAGGTCTGGAATGTAACATCCCAGTGTTTATCTCTACTTACTCATTTTAATCCTGGATAATAAAAATGGAAACAGATAAAGAGACTTATAATAAAATTTCTTATGCATTCCAGCAGAGGAAGGTTTTTCAGAAAAGATTAATATGCAACTTTTAGTAACTGGGAGAGCAGACCACCTAGCTTTTTAGCAAGATAATACAGGTAGTCCTCACTTAGCAACTGTTTTAGTGATCTTTGAAGTTGCAACAGTGCTAAAAAAGCAACTACTTAGCAACCAGTCTCTGCTCATTTTCACTTGCTTATTTACCTCACACCAAGATGTCCTCAAAGAGAAAAAGAAAGAACCCCAGTTCAGCTGATGAAAATAACAAGAAGCAAAGGAAAACTAAACCATAAGCACAATTGCAGTCACATGATTTTCACTTAGCAACCACTTTGCTTAATGACCAAGTTGCTAATGCCCATAGTGGTTGCTAAACAAAGATTAGCTGCAATTTTCTTGGGTAGACAGAAACAAAAATATCAGCAATACAAGTGCAAACAATATGGATTATTGTCAACCTTCCAAAGTAGACCTGAGAGAAGTATGACCAGATGAGCTCATTTTAAAATATATTGGAAGACTATATTAATGGAATCTGATAGTACAAATCTCCCACCATCTCCTTTACAGCCTGAGAAGAGAGGGAGGTTTTTTCACTGTCCATTATGCAGCTGTGGGCTATGCTGTCTCTTATTTGATAGTTCCCTAGGCAGCATTTCTTACCTTCATCTCCACGGTCATTCCCATGTACCATTACAATTATTTATCAAACTAACTATTGCATTATTAAAATAGTTCTACAAAATATTTGCATTTGCATGTGGTGACATTTTTAATCTAATAAAACTGTCCTACTAAAATAAATAACATTTTGCTGCCAAATGATTACTGAATAAAATTAACATGAAAGGGTACAGTAAGGGAACCATTCAGATAAATCATTTTGAAATTTCAGAAGGAAATGAAAGCCATTTAGAATAAAAATTTGTTAGCAAGTCTGTTTGAAATGTCTTATATAGAGTTTCTGAGTGACAGCAGACATAATAATTACATGCAAAAATATCAGCACATTACTAAAGCCACCATCACCCCCCAAGAAAACCCGCCAAGAAACTTAAGCAAAACCTATTTGATAAAGAAACATGAAAGATGGAAAGTGTAATAGGTTATATTGTCTAGAGTTTTCCGTATTTTCTTATCAGTTATCAGCTGTATTGTCTACGTTAGTGGAAAAAAACATAAGGCACAGATTAACTATAAGTATTACCAATAATGTGATCCAAATAATAATTAACAAGAAAAAGAACACAATATTTGCTATTGATAGTATTTTTATAACACTAAAGCCATTCTAGAGTTACAGTGTCTCAGAAGAACTATGCCATTAGTTCTTCTGAGAACTATACCACCTCAGAAAGGTGCTGAGACACAATTCCAATCTTGTGACTAAAAGAAAACTTGACGAGGAGAATTGTGACTAAAGGAAAACTTGTTGAGATATCTTGAAATTATATCTAGTTTAAAAAGTGGTTTCATTTCAAATTTGATTTCTTAAATTCTCTGAAATAGTGCTGTGCATCTTTTTCCAGTATTTTTGAGATTTGTATGCATATCTATCCATATGTTAAAATATCTCTTTTGTCTCATGTCATTTCCATGTCATTTATTATAAGATTTGTCTGTCTTAGTTAATGGACTTGTATCTCATCTGTAAACCTTTTATACCATTGTTCCCTTAGGTTATAACTTGGGGTAAATTTTATAGCTTTGTTCCATCGTTCTTCCCATTGTTGTGTTGTGATAATTTATTTTATCGTCCATTCCACTTTATCATCCATTCCTTTATTTCTTCTGCCTCTGTGTCATACCTAAGTAAAAATGTATACATATACCCTAATAAGTAAACTTGATTCTTTATGAGCTTTTCAAATTCTATCATTTTCTTAGACTGAGTCATACCAAGCCCATCAACAAATGACAACATTCCAAATACTCAAACCCAGACTGAAGAATTTCCTTATAGCAGAAAATTCACAGGAATGACATGGCTACATAAGGTTCTTTTATCTATGTATTCACCTTCTTGATGTTACACAATCAAACAATTGCAAACAAGAAAGAAGTCAAATAGGTGCAAAAGTTCTTTCCAAGTCAATGATTTTTTGCTGTTCTTACACCCACATTGAGAGGTGAGTGTGTCTATTCAGTGGTGACTTAATTTATTTTATTTATTTATTAATAAAATTTATATGCCACCCCCATCCCAAAGGACTCTGGGCAGCTTACAATCATAAATATAACGTTAAAAACTCTAAAATCAATTAATAAAAATCTAAAAAACACATAATATAAAAATTATTAAAAACAAACACAAACAATATACAAACCATACCATGCATTCACACAAGAGGAGTCATTGGTCCCAAGTCCACTGGCAGAGTCAGGTCTTCACAGCCCGGTGAAAGGCTAACAGATTAGGGACAGTCCAGATGTCCGCAGGAAGCTGGTTGCAGAGGACCGGTGCAGCCATAGAGAAGGCCTTCGTTCATGGACCCGCCAGCCACCACTGCTTAGCTGATGGGACCCGGAGGAGGCCAACTCTGTGGGATCTCGCAGGACGCTGGGAGGTATGAGGTGGAAGAAGACGGTCTCGAAGGTATCCCAGTCCTAAGCCATGGGGGCTTTAAAGGTCATTAACACCTTGAATTGCACTCAGAAGGTTTTTGGGAGCTAGTGCAGTTCACGGAAGAGTGGTGTTATATGGGTGCACCGAGGTGCCCTTAATCACTAAATGCCTTGTCAGTTTCAGCCTTCACATCAGAATAGTGGATATTATAATTATGCTTTCTGTTGATGTTTGCAGTATACTGTAGCTCATGTGTTCAAAGGAAAATTTATTTATTATTTATTTATTTGATTTATATCCCGCCTCTCGTCACGCAATTGGGGAACTAGAGATGGCAGAACAACACAATAAAAACATCACCCTATACAATAAAAATCAAAACACATTCACTCATTCATACACGGAGGGGGGGGGACAGATGATTAAGTTCACGCTTGTCGGCAAAGCTAGGTCTTCACTGCCTTGCAAAATATGGGCAAGCTAGGGATGGTTCTAATCTCCGCGGGGATTGAATTCCAGAGGGACGGAGCCGCCACAGAAAAGGCCCTTGCCCACGGTCCCGCCAGTTGACACTGTGTAGCTGATGGTACCCGGAGCAGGCCCTCCCTATGAGATCTAACTGGGCGCTGGGAGGCATATGATAGCAGCAGGCGGTCTCGAAGGTATCCCGCCCCTAAGCCATTAAATAATTTAAACATTACTACCAGCAGAGAATATGCCAGACTATATATTTGATTCAGAGTTTTAAAATATCTGTAATCATTTATGCTATTTGCCAAAGGTAATCAAGAAATTTATTTATTTATTTATTTATTTATTTTATTAAATTTATACCCCGCCTCATTTCCCCTGTCAATTCCTGATATTCACCTGAATGCCAGACAGATATTGGGAAAAATATTAGGGCTTATATTGTAACTTTGGAGATATGAAATACTTAGCTATATATAATTTTTCCAGATATCCAGAATTCACAAAAAGACTAATCTTATAAGATCTACTGCTATTAACTATTGGGGGTGGGTGGTGAGGATACATGGAGACGTCCTAAGGATCTTATAACAAAATGCATCATTATGCACAAAGAAATAATTGCCATTGCTTGTAAAGAAGAGAAGATAAACCATACTATGGACAAGCCAGTTGGGAACCAGAAAGATTCCAGCTGTGAATTTAATTGTAGCATAAGAATAACAATTCTTAGCTCTATTAAGATATAGAATAATTTCCATTCATGTCACTAAGTAACTTATCACAGGTAATCATGGATTGACATTCACAACTCTGTCCTCTATTCCAAGGTTGGAAACAAGGTTGAAGTTGATTTCAGTGTAATGTATCAGATGCAAAAGCAGAAACAACAGTCTGAAACATAAACAGACTATTTTTTAAAGTTTTATTTTATTTTATTTTATTTTATAAACAGCATTTTCACAGTGTCATCTAGGTACAAATATTATGCCTTATCATAGTTCACATTTCATCATATTTTCATACATACTAATTAATCATTCTTAATTTAATGGTTACATATTTAACATTTATAGTATTTTCTATTATTTTCTTTCATATCTACTGTCTAACCATCAATAAAATGTTTCCCGTATCTTGTAATATTTTATTTCTTTTTTCTTTTTAATAGCCAATGTTAGCCTCTTCATTTCTGCGCATTCTAAAATTTTCCTTATTACATTCTCTTCAGTAGGTATCTCTTCACACTCTTCCAGTTTTGTGCAAATACAATCCCTGCTGCAGTCAATATATGAATAATCAAATATGCATTCTCCTTGCTATAAGTTTCAGGTAAGATCCTCAATAAAAGTATCTCAGGTTTCAAATCAATACGTTGCTGCGTCATCTTTTCTAACCAAGGTTATATTTTTGACCAATATTTTTTAGCTTCTGTACACATCGACCACATATGATAATAGGATTCAGGTGTCTGGTGACACTCCCAACACTTGGCTGAAACATAAACAGGCTTTTGATGGTTCTCTAGATTTTATAAAATTTCTGTAAGTTGGAAAGAAAACATGGAATTTTTTCATGTAAATCAAATTCTGATTGAAGAATCTATTCTGATGCACTTTACCATGGGACAGCAGGTGCACACACAAGCAGATGCATCCATGCAAACACACGCACAGAGAAGGATTTCATTCTATTTAGCAAAAAACAAACAAAAATTTATAGTATAAATATGTTCTACAACATTCTTTAAAATAGTCTTTAATGTCTTTGCAATTAAAATCTCTTTCATTTCATCATCCCTTTCATATTTTGCATGGTACTAAACTTGAAAAACAGTCCCCCCCCAATTTTCCTCAATACTAAAGTAAACCATGCCATAACTTGCCCCACCCCTCAACATATTGTAGCTTAGGCAACAGACCTCAAACACACCAGCACCAATTTACCATGGTTTTAATCAGCATTTTCCACATGAATCTCACCATGTGTTTAGGAAACCTTTGATATTCATCTTGGTCTTATACAACTGTCTATTTCTTCCTTTGCTGAGTTCAGAATAAACGCCTTGTCACAAAAAGAATTAGATTTTGACAGCTCTCCCCTCCCTACAGTTAATTGAGGTGATAGATGTACTTGACATTTATCTAAATGTAGAAATGAAGATTAAGACATATTTTTCCTCATGCATTCTGTTTTAAAGGAGGTCACTGAGGTCTCTTTAATATGCCTGAGCAATTAATAGTGGTGGTGATTCTGCTCTGTATCACAGTGTCTTTAAAGTTCTCTTTCATGCTGACAGATAAAACTATTTGTTCTGTATGTGGGGCTTGAATTAGACTAATCTTTTCCAAGTTTGCCCTCAAGGCCATCGTCTTCTCACAGTTCTGAAAATTAATACTCACTGAGAAAATGCAAAGCCTAAAATGATTGTTCACTCAGTTGAAAGGAACTGTGGGTGAGGGTAGAGAAAGATTTAGGTTTTTACAAATCTTTCGTTATTTCTAGCACATTTCTGTGGACATTAACATTTTTCACAACTAGTGTAAAATGAAGTTATGATGTGGTGCTATGATAGTTTTAGTGAGCATATATTGTTATACAATCTGTTTTCCCCAAACGAAATTGATTTATTTTAGAAAATTATGTGATGTGATTAGAATATAATCATGTAAATTATTAAAATATTAAATAACCAGGCTTGCGAAGTTCTTTGGACTTGATTTCACAGCTCTTTAGTGAAAAAAGAACCAGTACTACTGAACTGGATCACACTATTATTAGGTGAAATAAAGCTGTCTCAAACAACTGGTTTAAGATATGAAAAAAGGCAGCAGGTATTATTTATTATAATTATGTTTTTATAATCAGGCAGCCACAGCAAGTTAACTAGATTTATTTTGAGTACTAAGCAACTTATGTTTGTAGGGATTTTTTTTTCTGGTTCGTGTGGTAAAATCCCTTAGGTCAGGGCTGTCAAACTCCCGGCCCTGGGGCTGGATGCGTCAAACGCTAGCCACACCCACACCCGGTTTAGCAAAGGGGGAAAAAGTCCTGATACATCACATGATGACACTGTGATAATGTGAGTTTGACACCCCCTGTCTTAGGGCAACTCTTCTATTGTAAGTATTTATAGTTATATGTACATGTATGGAGTACAGTTGGATGGAGGTTTCTGACTCACACGGTAAATCAAATGCTGGCGTTTATTATAGCCCTGTGTTAAATGGATTTTGAAACAAATTGCTGTTGATTTAAAGTCTAGTTATCATAATCTACCAGAATGTAAGCAGGAGGATATTTTAAAAGCAACAGAGATATGCACCATGACTTTCTTGATACTAATGCCTTTACATATAGTCTGTAAAGTGTTAGTAATTTGAATATTCAACTAAGAATGGGCACTTGGTTATGAACCTTATTGGACTGACTTCATTTTCTGTCAATCTATATTGTGACAATAAATTTGATAAAATTGAAATTACTCTGAATATCTGAAAGGAAAAAAATATATAAATACAACAAATTAACGAAGATAATACTAACCTTCTCTCTCTCAAGAGCTCATAGCAGTAATTTGAATAGATTTTTTTTACTTATATATTGTCTTTATACTTTTCCTACTCCATTAATATGTGAATGTAACAACAGAGACTTAAAGAAATATATGTATAATTTCCACATATAATTTGAAAAAATGTCCAATACAGTTATTATTATTGGGAACAACTATTTTTGAAATAATTTGACACTTGATAGCGTTCTCAGCCTCATATTTTCCATATGCACTGATCAACTTCCATTTTCACTGCAATATTGCAGGGTGGTAAATTTCACAAATAGACTTTTGAATTATCTTTTCTTAGATTGAAGAGTTATCAAGAGTTATGTTTTTAAAGAACAGATTATCTTTTAGATTAGAGACAGGATATCTAAGCTTATACTGTAGATACTAGAACCTATAGAAGACCTCCAGTTTAGAATTTGTCCCATTTGCTCAAATAGACCAACCAATGGCAAAAGGTTGTGCCAGTTCTAGCTGAAAATATGTAGAAGGCATCAGGCTGTCTACCACTAAGATTCTGGTATACCTGTAAGCAATCCCACTGTATCAATTCTAAAGTAATTTTAAGCTATACTATAAATAAGACCTTTACAGCTAATTTGTTCCAATCACAGATATTTCCTTTCATATAAGCTATTAAGCATTGTTTTGACGTATTATAGCTAGATATGTGTGACGCTTGTACAAAGAATGAGGCATCGTACAAACAGGTATTTTAAAAATGCCAAGAAATCAATTAACGTACTAACACATTTCACAACTCTTGGCTGTACATCTATAAAAGAGAGGTCGGGTGGGGATGGGAGTTTGTATGTGCTCTATACAAACTTTCAGTCCTGCACCAATTTACCTCAAATTTGGCAGATAGATAGGAAAATGTAGTAAGATCAGCCCTGTGGGGATCACCAAAAGGTCGGGGGCCTTTTTGCCTCCTTTTTTGGGGGGCAAAGGGGACACTCTTAACGAAAAAGCAGCAACCCTCTACTGAGCTTGTGCAGTTTTCCCTCTCTCTACTGAGCACGTGCAGTTTTCAAATCAAGGCTCCATATTCAAACTGAGGTGCCATATTTTCAAATGGCGCTCAAATGGAGAAGCCCACCCCACCAAGTAAGGTCACCTGCAACATGTGGGAGGGGTGCTGGGGGCCGGCCTGGCCTTGCCCCACAGCCGGCCTGGCCTTGCCCCACAGCCGGCCTGGCCCCACAGATGGCTGGCCTTGCCCCACAGATGGCCTGGCCTGGCCCCACAGACAGCTTGACCTGGCCCTACAGATGGCCTGGCCTTGCCCCACAGCCTGACCTGGCCCCACAGATGGCTTGTCTTTGCAAACGATGTGGGACAGGGCACCAGGGGCTTCAGAAGGCCCTTAAATGCTACGGCACAAACATACTTCTTCTTTAAAAAAAACAACCCGAGTAAGGCTGGCTAATCAGCTAGTCATTTATAAAACAGAACAGTTATATGTCTACAGCAAAGTAAAAACTAAGTCAAATAAATACTGACAATATCATACTTCTTCCCAAAAGCTTCTAAAATAACTTTGTTTCTGGATCAGATGCAATTTCTGAGTGGTCTTCAAAAGTGGTCCTATGCAGATCACACTGCAGTTGATATAGAGTTGAAGATGTGAATTACTGTAGCAAAATTCTCCTGTTCCCCTTGCAGCTGTAACTAAACTATTAGCCAGATCTGGACGAAGGACTTCCTAGCCATGGCCCCCACTTGACCTTTAAGTAGTAACCATGAGTCCTGGAAAAACCCCAAATTATAAATTTTCTGCAATAGGGACAGAGGACCAGAAAGCTTCAATAGACAAATATCAACTCCGACTTGCTAGAGATTAACTTCAGTTTGGTTTTTCCATTCAGAATCCAATTGTCTCCAGCTCTGAGACAAAATTTCCATTGTATCTCCAGCTGGTTTTGAAAGGTCTAATTAGTTTGAAAATATTGATGATATCTCAGTTCTTTGTAGCTTCACAGAAATGTTAAGTTGCAGAAAGATAAGATGGATCCCTTGGCATCTGTTACAAAAGTGGATGCAGAACTGCGCAGACCCCATTGAATGGATAGTATTCCAGACCTGCAGTTGTGAAGAAATTCCTTCTATCATCTGATTAAAGCCATCATTATGGATTATAATAATTTTTAATCATAATATCTTATATTCAAAGATATTTTAAACAGAATCTCTATATTCAAAAGCAGGATATTATTGTCAGCTACTAGGAAGCAATAGTCAAAGAGTACATCCCACGGATCACTATAGAAAACTGGATGCCAAATTAACTGAATGCATAACCTGATGTAGTAGGATTATTTAAGACTCATTTTACACTAGATATTTGCCACATTTTTTAGAGCAGATTTTCCCAACTTTCTTGGCTGGCAGCCTGGAGTGCCTGCACAGCATTTGTAGTGATGGTAGCGCCCATATAGCACTCACAGTGATGATAGCATGAATGGAGGTGTGTGTGTGCACATGCACACATGTGCACATTGGCCAGCCACCCACGTGACCCAGTGGCTAAGTAGTGGGCCCACAGGCTGGGGAGCCCTGTTCTAGAAATTATCTAGACACAACTATCATTGTGCTAAATCACAATAGTGCAGGCAGAGCTACATCACTTGGATAATAATGGGTGATGCTATAAGTTATTCCTGTGGAAATGACATTAGATTGTCATCTATTAATAATTAAATACTTACTTATGGAATACCTTATTTGTTAAATGCTCTCTAAACTTTCACTGCATTGCATTATGCTTATTTGCTGTGTAAGGATAACAACTAAGAAATGAACAGTGTAAAATCATGATTGAAAAAACTCAATAATTTGATTACTAACAAGAAAGTTGCTTTAATATCTTGGTTAATAAGATAAAAGAACTGTGCTTGAATTTAATTCCTTCATACCTAGTATTCTAGAAAACATTGATATGAATATAAATTTGTGCTACAGCATATTTAAACCTTGTCATGACAGTAATTTGTCTAGTAAATATAAATGATTAATTATTAAATAGCATCTCTTGACTAATGACATTTTTCTAAAATATAAATATGACTTTGCTATATCAATAAATTATTAATTTTACAATCATAATGTTCATAGAGATTAAGATTGCCATGGATAATGTCTTTTATCTTAATTGTAAAATATTATATTACTTATTTATTTTATTTATTGATATATCAAACATTTCAACTGCCCATCTTCCTCACAGAGGTGATCTGTGTGTATTTTCTTTTGGAGAATATTGGAGAAAAAGAGAATAAAATGGTTTAAAAAATAATTTGGATGGTGAGTAGATCTTTGAGGTCTTTATTTATCCTTTTCCAATAAAGTAAGATAGATTTGACTATGAGCACCTCATGAAGCTAGATCCGAAGCCTCCATTGTGCATCAATATTGCAAAATGTTCCAATCAATATTTTTTAGAATACGTCAACATTATATCTTAAGAAAAACTATCATAGGCATTCAGTAAAGACAAATGTACAGGAGAATGAGTAAATAAGAGGACCTAGGAACTTGCAACTAACAACAACAAACACACACACATACACACACATCAAAAATTAGTTACGGTACACTAAGAATCAAGCTGTATATAGATATGTCCAGACAAAAATACCCCTGTTTCCTCCCATGCAATCTCTATCAGCTCAACCAGCAGTAGCTATGAGTTCATTCTAATAATACTCCATCCCAACTGCCAAAGTCTCAATGATTTTAAGTCTTAAAGGTTGCAAGAGAGGGTAGACTAAGTCTAGGGACCAGTATTTTTATTTATTTATTAAATTTATACCCCGCCTCTCTTCACCCTTTGCGGGGGAACTCGAAATACTAGAACTTCACTGATAAAATGAATTAAATATAATCCACATGCAGTGAAGTAAAAACATCAGCCTTCTTGTAAGTATGTCAAAATTCTTGACTATAAATGCCTTCATGTTGTGGGCTGGCTAAGCTTAAAGGCTGCTTTGTGGAAATGGCAGGTGTGAAAATTTGCGGAAGATGTTGGTGGGGGAAGCTGGTGCCAGAAGACAATGACAAAAAGAGGCCTGCAGAAGCATTTGTAGGAATGACCCATATTGCATAAATTTTCATAGAGTTCCCCTTGACCAGGAAAATGAAGCGAGGTATAAATCCAAATAAATAAATAAATAGATAAATAAATAAATAGATAAATAAATAGATAAATAAATAGATAAATAAATAAATAAACAAATATACTTCTCCACCCTTCTAGTTCATTTTGTAGATACAGAATACAGGTGGTGCCTCATATTCAGTGGTGGGATTCAATTTTTTTCAATACTGGTTCTATGGGCATGGCTTGGTGGGCATAGTTATGTGGACATATGACTAGGTTGGCTGCCGCACGCCCTGCACCCCATTTTTTGCCTAGAAAGCCACCCTGAAGCATCCTGGGAGCCAAGTAGGGATATGGGAGGGACACCACCACACCTCCATGCCCTGTTTTTGGCCTAGAAAACCTCCCTGAAGCGTCCTGGCAGCCAAATAGGGGCATGTGGAGATTCCTGGAAGGGGCGGAAAGGGAGGGGAGGGGCCAACCAGAGGTGGTATTTGCCGGTTCTCCAAACCAATCAAAGTTATTGCTACCGGTTCTCCCGAACCTGTCAGAACTGGCTGAATACCACCTCTGCTCATATTGGAAAGCCTACTTTAGAAGAAAGGACAGGGCCAGAGACTTCTCAAGAAGGAATTGATCTTAGGGGTTGGATTTGGAATACCCCTTGAATCTCTTGTACACAAAGTGGATAACAAGCTTAAAGCTATGAAACCTGATGAATTTTCTTTCTTGGTTTGATTCTGTGTGTGTGAAATTACTTTTGAGCTCTTGATTTGGATTGTGAACACTCCAAGGAGTCTGCTTTTGTTTTCAACCCTTAGCTCTCAAAGTGGGTCTGGGAGGAATACATCACACAGGTTTCTACATCTTTGGAGAGTTCAAGTCTTCATTTTCTATTAGACAGAAATCAGCTCCCCACCTGTCTTGTCTGCAAGGCACTTGGCTACACCATAATTCTAAAGAATTGAATGCACCTGTGCCAGATCTCTTTTCAAACTGCAATAATTTATACAGCACATATATTTTAGAAATATATGTACTGCAGTTTTTTTTAAAAAAAATGTCAATGCTTTATTTGATTGCAGTTGAAATAGTAATGTTTCTATTTCCTAAAAGATATGGAAGCTCCTGTGATTGATGTTTTTATGGAAAGAAGCCAACAATCAATGGCAGTTAAAGTTACCAATGATATGAACAGGCAAAATGCAGCATTTACAATTGGAAAGGAGTCCAAATGGGTAGAAAAGAAGGTCATAGTGTTTAACTTCATTGACATCTGTGGCAAAAATTATGGTAAAACTGCAAACAAAAATGCATGTAGGGCTACATGTGTATAAAATTACTTTTTCTAGTCTCAGAAAAACTGTTTTTTTAATTGCAATATTTTCCCAACAATTATAATTTCAAAACTGAATGCTAGCAATAATATAAAGTCAACAATGCATATAGAAACATATAAGGAGTCATATGATCTATAGAGTATACAATGATCACATGTTTGAAGGGGCTGGAGTCAGCCAGTTGCTGGAATCAGGAGATAAATAAAATAAAACTAGGCCTGTGATGGCGAACCTATGGCACGTGTGCCACAGGTGGCACGCAGAGCCCTCTCTGCGGGCATGCCAGCCATTGCCCCAGCCCAGCTCCACTGCGCATACCCATGTGCCTCCCGCCAGCCAGCTGGTTTTTACGTCTCCACCATGCATGCCTAGGGGGGTGGGGTGCATGTGCTGGGGGCACTCACATTGCATTTTGGGGGTTCGTGCACATGGGTCCCTACACCCTGTTTTGGGCCTGGGAGGCCTCCTGCACCAACCTGGAAGCCAAAAATGGGCAAGGGGGGAGGCGCATGCACAGGGGACACACACAGATGTGGGGGCGCATGCACTGGGCACTCACATTGTATTTTGGGTTGCAGGCGCGCAATTTGGACACTCAGCACCAAAAAGGTTAGCCATCACTGAACTAGGCAGTTGAGTCTGTTGATGGCAAGGGAAAGAAGGAAGCAGACAGTTTGCAAGGTCATAATACACAATGCACAAAAGTCTCAGTGACTACTATAGTAAAATCAGCCTACCCACCCCAAAACACCCTCCAAGAAAAAAAAACTGTATAACATTTGATTTCATAGCTATGTCGGCTGGATGGTGAACATGAGGACACAGAGGAGAATATCTCCTCCTTTCTCTGAATTTCTGTTAACAGAACTGGCATCAGCACCTGAATTTTCCTTGGGGTTAGGATGTGGAAGAAAGAAGATAAAACTCTTCCCTTTTAGAGAAAATAGAAGAGTTTTAAATTTTGTGTCAAAGCACTCCTTTTTATTTTTTTATTTTTAAAATATTAAAAGATTTTGCAAAGATTTTTTAAAATTTCAGAAATATAACTGCAATAAAGAACAAGTAGAAAAAGAAATTGTAAAGGAGTAAAAGAAAAATTGAAGAATAACAAAAAAAATCTAAAATAACTGACTTCCTATCATCTTTGTAGCAGTTACAAACATAGTGGTTACCATCTATCATATTGCATACTATAGTTCCCTTCTTCTCATAAATAAATCCCCAAACTGCCAGTTCATTTTTATCTATTATCAGCAAAAAATTGTTTCCAGTTTTTAATAAAAGTACTTGTAATTCTCTCCTTAATCAACAAGTAAATTTAGTGACTTCTGCAAACCCAGCCACCTTCACAATCCATTCCTTCATCAACTCACCAGCCCCATGGCCTCAGCAAAAAAAGTCCCCCCACATCACTTCTAAGGCACATAATAGAGTGATTATATTTCTTGACTTCTAAAAAAGTGTCTTCTCAATATATTTCAACAAAGATACATAATAAACACAACTTACACCAAAAAAATCAGAGGTAAAGGAAAGACTGAAAGAAAGGGAGAATAATATCATACATTTGATGAATAATGTGAATATAATTAATGACAGACTTTATGAATATCGATTATTTGAAAGATTCGGGAAGACTCAAATCTATATATATAAAACAGAGCGAGGAGTTTGTATGTGCCGTATACAAGAATTCAATTCTGCACAAAACTTCCCCAAATTTC
>JANHGC010009570.1:12549-23382 GCA_027560395.1 Boaedon fuliginosus | reverse complement strand
CTTGACTGGGGAAGAGAGGCAGGGTATAAATCAAATAAATAAAATAAATAAATAAATAAATAAATAATTGTGAAATATCTGCCATAGAATGCTAACTTTGCTTAATCATGCCCCCTGTAATACATATTAAAGGGGGGCATGATGGCCCAGTGATTAAGACGTTGGGCTTGTCAATCAGAAGGTTGGCAGTTCAAGACCCAAGCATCATGTGACAGGGTCAGCTCCCATTGTTGCCCTAACTCCTACCAACCTAGCAGTTCGAAAGTATACAAATATAAGTAGATAAATAGGTACCACTTCACTTCCAGCCACATGACCACAGAAGTGTCTTCTGAAAATGCTGGCTCCCTGATTGGGATGAGATGAGCATGCCTCCTAGAATTCGACAAGACTGTGCAGTGAAACCTTTATCTTTACTTTTTTAACTTATATTACAGAGTTTCTTTGAGTTTGTGTTTTGAAGCCTTCTTAAGATTACTCTTTTTGCTTCTGTGTGTGTTGTTAGCAGACAAATATTTTGTAGGCTGGAGGATAGTTGGGCTGATTGCTAGGGAAAGATCCCAAATGAAATGTAGCTCTAATAATCTAGCATATTTGTTGTTAGTTGTGAAGTTGAGTCCGATCCATTACAACCCAATGGACAGTGTTCCTCCAGGCCTTTTTGTCCTCTACCACCCCCCAGAGTTCATTTAAGCTCACACTGACTGCTTCAGTGACTCCATCCAGTCACCTCATTCTCTGTTGTCCCATTCTTTTTTGCCCTCAATCGCTCCCAGCATTAAGCTCTTCTCCAGTGAATCCTTCCTTCTCATTAGGTGGCCAAAGTATTTGAGTTTCATCTTCAGAATCTGACCAGTTTGATCGCCTTGCAGTCCAAGGGACTCGCAAGAATCTTCTCCAGCACCATAGTTCAAAAGCCTCAATTCTTTGATGATCAGTCTTCCTTATGGTCCAATTTTCACAGCCATACATAGCAACTGGGAAAACCATAGCCTTAACTATATGCACTTTTGTTGTTTATAGTCATTTATAAATCCAGTTTGTTGGTATGGTGTTTTAATTTGCCTTTTTTGTTAAGATCTATATGAAACTAAATTGCATGTTCAAATTCTTCACTTTCTGCCAGTCATATTGGAAATGCATTCTCATTGGATTTGGCTTTTTTGAAAATTAAAACTTCAGACGACATGCAATTTTGTTCCTACAGAACATATCTTTTTTGGCCCCATCTGGATGATGGTCATAACTTCAATTGTTGACAGTAAATGTAGGTGAGTTAGGAGCAAATAAGAAAAACAAGTGGTTGAAATGTAAACAAGAACATAGAGGATCAGCTAATAAGGCTGGTACACACCAGCCCTGCCCTTCTTTTGCTGCTGACAAAATAGCAACAGAGAAAGACACTACTGAAGGTGAGTCAATTGAAGGTGGGGTAGTGGTGCAAATAATGAAATCAAGTAGCTGAACAGAGGAAAAAGAAGGGGAAACTGCCAGCATCAATCCAAATGGGATGTTGATGATTTTTATCTCTTGTTACTCATTCTCCCAAATAGATGGTTAATGTCTGAAAGAAATTGTATCATCCAACCATAGAGGGTTTCACAAATGATGTCTCAGGAAAACCAGGTTCCTCCAACTGTTAAATGGTCTCCAGGGATAGAGAAGTTCTATCAGATACTTACCCTCTATGCATGGGTGGAACAATAGCACTGATCAGAACCAGAAACTTAAATACACATATTTTATACTGAGACCTAATGAATCCATCAGACTTATTATGTGGAAGCAGCTTACCCAATTCAATCCAACATATGTAAGAAATTTGGGTGAGAGAATGGTTTCTGGATATATATGCAGATAAAGTTCAATTAATCTTACAAAGGGAATACTTTAGTTGGAAAATAGAACGCTTAAGTCAATTTAAATCCTGCCCAAGTGCGCACACATACCCACTAAGTTTGTCATAGTCTGTCAAAGTAAGAAATCAGGGTAGTGTACATCTTTGTACATCTATGTACATAGCTTTTTCCTGTCTAATAATCCTTTTGAAAGATTGTCTTATGGTTACACCCATCATCTTTTCAATAAATCTGGTAGTTTTTGTTCTGACTTGATCTATTTTTTTGAATACTGCCCTCCACTGGACTGCTATAAAGCATGGCCCTAATCTAAAAAAAATACTACCTACCTTTACCATAAATAACATTATTATTATTTATTTTTGAAACAATTCTAAATCCAGATTATGCTTTACAAAGAGATTTTATGGATGTAAAGAGCAAAGCCAAGAATTAATAAATAAAACTATTGCAGTCCCATTCTGCTAGATGATTGAACATGTGACTGTGCCTTTGCATATAATCTACTAGCGAGATCAGTAACTCAAAAGAAGGCATATTCCTTATTTTGCCTCTTTTATTTTTGGGGAAAAGGCAGATTTAGCCATGAACAAAGCATTGTCTCTGGGGTATCTATGTCTAATTTCAAACTTCCGTTGAAGCAACACCAGAACAGGATTTTTCTGTGCCACCTTTTCCTGCTTAAATTTGTAATTACCAATAGTGCTTTCCAACTCAGGTAGAAAAAGACACAGAGAGGGACTGCGGGTGCCAACCATAACTTTTATTTTGATTCTTTTAATTCTAAAACTGTGAGTTATTTCCTGCTGGCAGAAGGATGCATGCAGCCTACAGCACCTTGCTTGCTGGAGAGAGATCTGTGAGCATTTGGTTTGATCAGCCCCTGGCATGGTAATGAGCCGATTTCTCTTGAAATTGGCTCATGACTATTCATTTTGTTGGCTCTGTATTCATTTGTGACCTACTATTTTGATTTTTAGGGTGGGTGATGGGAGAAGAAAGCCACAGGGAATCAGTTCTAGTTTCTAAGTTGTGAAAGGACTCAAGAGAAGGGGCAGAAGGAGAAAGCTGAAAATTATTTTGTGTGATTTGTGTACCCATCCATGCATACACACTCTAATCTTAGTGCAGCTCCTATACTGACTCTATATTTCTTGAAACTCTGGTAATATTTCCAGGAATGTTGTACTGATGTGCATTACTGAAAATGTTGGTTTAGGTGAGGGATATGAAAAGCCTCTCCAAATGTCCTGAAAAAAAAACCCCAAGACCTGCCTCCTATCATCCCCAAAAGCAAGACAAGGAACAATTAATTTAGAAGGCAGATCCTGGTTCAATATTAAGAAAAAAAATCTTAACCAACAATCATTTGAGAATGGAACCAATTTCACAGGAAGTTGGGCTCCATTTCATTGTATGCCTAGCCCCATCTGACAAGGAATTTTATTCTGAATACTTGTGTGGAGGTGGCCTTGGAATGGGGTGGGCATAATACCATAAACTGCCCCTTTCTCTTGTAAAATAATATGATTGCATAAGATTTGGAATTGTTTGCCTGTTTTTATGTAGAAAACTCCTTTTGATTAGTAGCTGCTATTTTTTTTTATTTCAAACCACTCTGGAAATAGTATTATTTTAAGAATGTGGGTAGGGGAAGGAGATTCCCAGAAGTCTCAGATTTTCAACTGCATTCATTACCTGAACACTAGCAATTAATAATAAAAAGAGAAAATAAATATTCTTTTGTAGTAAGGATACGCATATCCAGCAGGAATTTTGCTTACAACCACCATCCTACCTCTTTCTGGCTTTACTCAGTTTCTGAGATGAAAATTCTAAGTTCGAAATTATTCTTTTCTGCTTTTAAAGATTGTGGATTGATACAAGTTCCAACAACATTTTTTTAAAATTAAAAAATGCAAAGTATTTGAAAGCCAAATAAATAACACAATGAAGTTTCTTACAAAGGGCTCTGCAGCTAAAGATATAAAAGCAGCTTAAATGACATTTAAATGTTTGTTAGACTTCTAAAACACTGTCTTTAGTTAAAGCCTGATATAACCAAGAACCCAGCACCTTTTAAACCATATTAAGAGGGTTAAATTCCACTTTCCTTGACTGGAAAAGGTTGAACAGCTCTTCGGACTCATGGTTTGTACCAGACACGATTACAGACAAGAAGACCTTTTAATGGAATCTTGTAAAACCTTTCATTAGCTTTTATTGGGTCATAATGTAATTAAGGTGACCTAACCTGACCTTTTGGAGGAGTGCCTTAGGTCAAGTGTATTTACTTCTGTCTATATGAATTTAAGACTTTAAATACTCTTCTGACTACTCATCCCAATAAAAACTGGCCAAAAGTGAACTGTTATCTCAGACTCACATTGGGTCATGTTTATACCAGCTGGTTTCCTTTATACATTAAACCACTGGGGCTTATTTAAAAGTTGAAGCTATAAAGCTCTTGGATTAAGAGCAGAGAACTGGCCAGACGCTCAACCTAACCTTTCCATGTTTGGATGACTTTGGTCAACCTATCATGTTTTCTGGCCTCCATAGCTCCACTATTAAATCACTGCTGAAACATAAACAGTTTTGACACTTTTGCTACATTCACAGAAGGAAAAAGCCAAACCTGTCTGCTCAAGTCAGATTTCATTCAAACCCAAGAAGCTCTCCTTTGCTGTGGACTCCAAAACGCTTTTCAGAAATAATAAAACCACAAAACTAAATCCACAGAACTAAATAGTACCAATGCAAAATGAGCGTGTGGTAAGGGACAGAGTTTCAGTGGCATTTCTAGTGGATATAAAGCAAGCCAAGGAAATAAGTCAATAACTATGGCTAGCTTCTACATACTATTTAAGAGACTGATCCAAAAGACATCATGCAGCAGATTTACTGAACAGCTGCACAGCTGTTGGATCAGAGTGTTTTCAGAATACCACAAAGATTTTGAAGGCGATCCCACGCAGCGCGCTTTTGACAGCCGAATTGGAAGCACGTCCACCAGCGAACCGGGAGAAACCCATCCCTGATCTGGTCAGTGTTTGAATGCTGAATTTTTTGAAACACAGTACTTTGTAAGGCGTCTTAAGTTTAGTTAGACATATATTTAATGAATTCCCGAATATATATTTTAAACATGTCTATACAGCCTTGGTCCTAGAATTCCTACTGGTGATTTTTCTTCTTTATTCTCCCTCAGCATTCATGTTTTATGGTAAACTCCATTGAGAGTAGCACAGTCCTCTACAGTTATACTAGAAAAAACAAATTCTTCTTTATTATTTTTTCCTTGGCCTTCCTTTATTTGGCCTATACTCTTTCATTTTCTTGTCATTCAGAGGATGTGTGAAATACTTAACTAAAGGATCTAGGGACCTCTGGGGATACATGGATATGCTTGAGAATTTTTAGCCTGGCAATTGTGCTTTAAAATTATATAGCACCAGAGATCATCCAAAACCAAAAACTAGAATGTAAATGTTAAAATAAATACATAAAAACACAAACACATAGGGCAAAGCATAGGGTGATGCTTTCTAAGGCTACACCTACATTTACCTCTTGTTCCATCATCATAACTTGCTGGCAACCATTTCTGGAGGGTAGAAACCAATGATGTCATCCTTCACCAATTACCCTCAAGACACCATCCATGTGCATTGACAGCTTGTTAGGCAAACCGGAGAGATAGTGTCCTAGACTAGTCTCTAATAGCTCAGGATTGCTCCTGATGTGATCCTCATGGGGATCTTACCTGTAAGATTATGAAACTTTATCTCCATGCATAGAGTTGTATGACATAAAACAGCATCCTCTTTGGAAAAAGTGAAAAGCATCAATAGCTTTGGGTAGTTTCAAGTTTTGTACATTTACAAAAAATACAAGAATATTTAGGAGAAAAAATGTTAATGGGGCACCAACCCCAATTATTCTAATGTGGACTGCTCGAGAGTAGGTTTTTGTACAAGCCAAGTGTAGGTTTTTCCCAGGGCTGTGCTTCTCCCTTGCTCCTTTATTCAGTCAAAACTATAGCTGAATTATTTGGAGCAAGGACACAGAATGCTGAGTTGCTGTTGGTGTCCAAAGTGGGGCTTTTGGTGGTGATGATGCAGAATGGAAGAAAGCATATTATGTTTCCCTGGATACTGTCACTGGGTGAGGTTCTATCAATAGCAGGGCACTGATCCTCTGAAATGCATTCCTCAGGGAAGCCTGTTCAGTGAGATGCTATATAGATTCAGGCACCGTGCCAAACCATGGTTCTTCCACGTAGCCTTTGGCTTAAGATGAAAGTTGCATTTTTACTCTGGACTTGAATTTCATGAGGGAAATACCCATCCTTTAGAAAAACAAAAAAGCAAAAACAACAATCAGAAAGCAGAGCAGAGACCAGCAATTCTGCCTTTTTCCTTTTTAAAATATAATTTTTATATTTTATTAAAAGTTTTAAGAACAATAAGCAGTACAACAAACTAAATTAAAAAAGGAAAAAGAAGGAAAGAAATAACAAAATCTAAAAGTGCAATAAGAAACAAAAAAAAAAAGCAGAGAAGAAAATGGAAACAGAAAGAGCAAGATATAAAGAAAAGTATAAAGACTTAAAGAAGTGGCTTCCGACATTCTTCATAGCAATTGTATTGGAACCTTTCTCTCTAAAGTTACATTATGACTCTCTTCTTTCTATAATCTTTCTTGTTTTTGTCATCGAAACCATAAATCATAAGTTCATTTTTTTTGTTTTTACAGAAAAAGTCCATAAGGCTTTCTAGTCACTAATAAATATAGATATTGTCTTTTCTCTAGTCTCTCTGTTTCAAATGTGCTAGTTTTTGGTCTGTGGAGATATTTGTTTTACATGATGACTAATTAAAAATGATACCCTACTTGAAGAAGGATTAACCTCAAAATTCTTTCACAACCCTGTTTCTCTACCCTTTGTAAACAGAAAGCAACTCTTCTACTGTCATTTCAATCAATAAATAAATATTCAATCAATCAATCAATCAATCAATCAATCAATCAATCAATCAAACAAACAATCAATCAAAATAAAGCTGGAAAGGACCTTGGAGGTCTTCTAGTCCAGCCAGATGCTCAAGCAGGAGACCCTATACCAGTGACAACCTTTCTGGCACCAAGTGCTCAAAGTGCGTGTGCATGCATCCCCAAAATACAATGTGCAACCCCCTGCGCCCCCGTGCATGTGTGCACAACCCCGTACATGCTCCCTGTCCCCATGCATGCACCTCACTCACAATATGCAGTGTTTTACTTTTCCGTCTACTGGGAGTTTGTGGGTCATCTTTTTTCCCACTCTCTCTTGTTCGTAGCACTGCTTTTAATTGTTAAAATCCTTTTAGCACTATCCTGGGGTTTTAAGTTGTGAAGAATATTCTGCCCATCCACAATCTCCATTCTCTTCAATCCTCCTCCTGCACAATCTTTGCCCAGGATGGTTTCAACTTTTTGGTGGCCATGTTTGCCACTGCTTCACTCCACCACTGGCTACGGGGATTATCCCAGGTCAGGGGGGACAGATGCAACTCCCCTCAACCTGTCTGTCAATTCTCCTTCACTTTTCCAACCCTCTGAGGAAACCTAGGCCCCTCTAGGAACCCTCTGGCCAAGTAGCCTGGGATGAGACCATGGAGGTTGCAGATCTCACGTCTAGCACCACCAAGAGCCAAACTGGAAGTCCAAACTCCTTCTCTTTCTGGCAGCCTTTCAAATACTGGAGTATGGCTATCATGTCCGCGCTAGTCCTTTTCTCTAGACTAGCCAAACCCAAATCCTGCAACTGTTCTTCATGTCTCTAGGCCTTTATTTATTTTATTTTATTTATTTTATTAATTAGATTTATTGGCCACCCAACCTCCATGGGACTCTGGGCAGCTTACAACCATAATAATATATTTAGCTAAAACAATAACACAAAGTCTAAAAAATTAAATTAATATTAAGACATTAAAACATTTAAAATTTGATCAGACAGACATACTAAGACATCCATTCAGGTGGGAATCAATGGTCCCAAGCCCGCTGGCATAGCCAGGTCTTAATGGCCCAGCAGAAGGCTAATAGGTTAGGGATGGTCCAGATCTTTAAATGATGGAGCAGGATCTCAGTCTTCCCACTGTAGTGTGATGGATTGCATTTCTATTTAAGTTATAATCAATCTTACTATTTTAATGCATACCCTTAATTTTAGAGACTCGGTGCAGCCACAGAGAAGGCCTTCCCATGTGGGCCTGCCAGATGGCATTGCTTGGCTGACAGGACCCATAGGAGGCCAACTCTTTGGGGTCTAACAGGGTGCTGGGAGGCATACGGTGGAAGGAGGTGGTCTAGAAAGTACCCTGGTCCTAAGCCATGTAGAGCTTTAAAGGTCATTAGCAACATCTTGAATTGCACCTTGAAGGCTATTGGAAGCCAGTGCTACTTGCAGAGGAAAGGAGTTATATGGGTGCACTGAGGTGCACCCATAATCGCTCACGCGGCTGCATTCTGGACCAAGCTTCTGAATGTTTTTCAAGGGTAGCTCCAAGTAGAGCGTGTTGCAGTAATCTAACCAGCTAATCATCTTAGTTGCTCTTTTTTGCACTTTTTCCAGAATCTCAACATCTTTTTGTACTGTGCTGACCAAAACTGAATGCAGTATTCCAGGTATGGTCTTACTAAGGCTTTAGAAAGTGATACTAATAATTCATGTTATTTTTTTTTTCTATGCCTCTGTTTATACAACCAAGTATTAGCTTTTTTGGCTGCTGTCTCACATTGCTGACTCATACTTAAGTGATTGTCCACTCCAAGGTTACTCTCAGTTACTGTTTGTGAGCCAGGTTTTGCCTTATCTGTATTTGTACCTTTGGTTTTTCCTGCCTAAGTGTAAACCTTGCTTTCTCCACATTAAATTTCATTTTGTTGGATAAGGCTTATTTTATTTTTTTGTTTTTATTTTCTCTATTGAGAATTATGGAGATAATATTGGAGGACTATCTACTAGAGATGCTGTATAAAGGATCCCCAATAGGGATGCATGCATTTTTGCTGATACTGTGATCCATAAGAATGGTAACTATGCCAAAGAATAATGCAATCAAAACTGACATTAAGATAGCCACATATGGTCAGTGTGATGGAATTGGATGATGATCCAAGCTCAAATCTGATCACTTACATACAGTCATGGATTTCACTAACCAACCTTAAGAAACACATTCATGTTGTGTTTTTTTGCATTGGCCAGTTGACCACAGAGCTGCTTTCCAGTTCTGTGGTCAACTGGCCAATGCAAAAATCAACATTCTAGCAGGTTTTAGTCCACCACACGTTGTTTCTTTGCATTTATTTTTCCAATGAGTTTAAAAAAAAATGGCATACAAGATGGAATAGCAGTTTCCCTTGTGATTATCCTGTAAGTATTGGAAAATAGTGGAAAAGGATTGGAATGCCTTGGCTTAAAGGAAAGGGGAATGCAAAAAGCAAAGCAAGAGTTCCCATTGATGAAAAACCACCTACCACCTCATTTATTTTGCAGTACCATAACTTCTGAGTTAAAAGTTGATCCACTCAACTTGGGAGTAGGATTCTGGGAGACACCTGTCATCACAAGAATATAAAGATGAGACCTTGATTTACTGCAGTTAAGTACTGCAGACTTGCCGGCTGTTAGCAATTTAGTAGATCGAATATCCTGAGGCTCAAGGTTGACTCAGCCTTCCATCCTTCTGAGGTCGGTAAAATGTGGACCCAGATTGTTGGGGGCAATATGCTTATTCTCTGTAAACTGCTTAGGTACAGCTGTATAAGCACTGATAAGTGGTATATAAATCTAATTGCTATTGCTATTGATTTGGCATCAGTCCATCTCCCTGTGTGTATAAAAATCCTCTGAAGCCGTATTATGAATTCTGCAGAAATGCCATTGCCTCCTTGAATTGCCTAATCCAGCTGAGGTGATACCTGTAACACTTCCAAATTTTGACCAGGTACTATAGGACGGTTATGAAACCTCAGGTTTCTACTTAGTGAAATCCTCAGCTATTTCCAGAAAGGCACATTTCTAAATTATTAGAATCTATAAAGTATTTTTGCTTTCTTAAAGTGTTCCCAAATATTAGAGTTAACTACAGTGGAACCTTGGTTCATAAATGCTTCTGCTCATGACCAAATTGGTTCACAACCCAAAAAATGAGCTAAATGTTCAACTCTATTCGTGAACAAATCCTTAGTTCGCAACCAAACACAGCCATGGCAAAAACAATTTTCCCTGCATGGTTTAGCTGGTTTAGCCAGACTGAGGCTGCGCTGCATTTGGGGCCAGAGGTAGAAGTAGAAATTGGCACTGAGTAGCACCCTGAAAAGCAGGAGGATGAGCAGCCGGTTGTGGCGTGTCCCCAGCATGGTCAGCCTGGCACTGGGTGAGAAGTAGGCTGGGCAAGGGCAGTGCATGGCCGATCCGGGGCAGAGCAAGGGCATTGGGTGGGAAGGAGGTGAGCCTTGCACCATTGGCTGGAGCCTGGGTGAGTCCTGATAGGCCCTCTGCCCCGCTGCCACTACAGGAGCAGGTGAGAGGCCGAGGGAGGCAGGCAGCACCTGCTTTTGACGAAGAAGCGACCGGCTACACCTTTGCCCTATCACCTCTCCTGAGCTGCCCTTCCCAGGCAGGCAGACCATGCCACCTCTGGAAGGATGGATCTTCTCGGACTGGAGAAGAGAGGGATGGATGGAGGGAGGGGAGCTGGCATGAACACCGGTCGAGAGCAAGCGCCAAATTTAGGAACTCTGGGGTGGTAATTGCACTGGCCAAAGAAGCTCTCCTCCAGTATATTTATCTGCAGTACTGTATTTGTGTGCTTCAAAATCTTTAAAAAAATCATGAGTTCTGGGGAGACTTCCAGCAATACTGGATGCGAGTTACATGAGCTCTGTGGATTCGCCCCAGGCCCACCGATCCTAGGAC
>JANHGC010009570.1:0-10310 GCA_027560395.1 Boaedon fuliginosus | reverse complement strand
AGGTACCCCGCCCCTAAGCCATGAAGGGCTTTATAAGTTGTTACTAGCACCTTGAATTGCACCCGGAAGACCACCGGTAACCAATGCAGCTCGCGGAGGATAGGTGTTATATGGGTACACCTAGGTGCCCCTATAATCACTCACGCGGCCGCATTTTGCACCAGTTAAAGTCTCTGAGTGCTCTTCAAGGACAGCCCCATGTAGAGCGCATTGCAGTAATCCAATCGGGAGGTGATAAGGGCATGAGCGACCGTATGCATGTTTAACTATAGGTATAACATCTTTTTGGACTACCAACTAAGGTTGGGGACTGGGTGCAATGTTGTGACTTTGCTCCTTCCTAAGTGGGCAGTTACAATTGGTGTTGGAGAGTTCAAACCCTTGAACACTTTAATGTGAGGTGCCCTAGTCTCATTCCTGTCTCCTATTCTATTCTTTTTAACATCTACTGTACCTGAAATTGTTGGGAGAAATTATTAGCAAAAATAATCTGTTTGGGATGATTACAACATCAATATGTTATTATTTCTTCTTCTCTCTCTCTCTCTCTCTCTCTCTCTCTCATCTCTATTATTTGTTTATATCTATATCATCTAAATTTATATAATCTATATCTATATTTCCAAAATAAGATGGAAATCTTGATCTGGTACATACAGGTGGTGTGGGGCTGCTATGTTAGGAAGATGGATATGGTAGAAGGTACAGAAAGAATCAAAGCATAGTGGAATTAGTATAGAACCCTTCTGATGCCTATAGATCTGTAGGGCCTTCAGTGAGGAATAGACTAAATGATAGTAATTCAAACAGCAGTGATGGGCAGTGGTGAGTTTTATATGTTTTATTTTTTTCTCCCTGGTTTTATGCTTGTGTGCTACCTACAATGAAAGGAATAGGCAGTATATAAATAATGCAATCAATCAGTCCCCACCATGATCTCTGAATGTTTCTGTTATTTTTAAATTAATCCAGTAATATGTATGTATCAATAATGACATCATTATAAAAAAGGCTAGAGGTGTCCCCAAATATAAAAAGACCACATATTGTAGCGAGTGATAGTTACCACATAAAATTTAAAGAAGAACGGAAGGAGCTACCTAGGAGAAAATTAAGTTCAGAATCTAAAATTATCCAGCTGCATCACTATAGTTACATCAGTGTCAAGCAACATCCAAATTATCATATTTGGAAAATAAATATTTTTTTTAAAAGCCTGTGTCCTATATTTCTGTGATCTGGGGAAAAATAACACATAATTCAATGATGCTGCATGCCTTAAAAGCACACAAAAAGTTTTTCATTAAGAAAACATGCACATACACATACCCAAGTGTGTAGAACGACATCTTCTATATAGCCCACATACCAGCACATCCATAAATTGCCTTGGATCAAAGATTGAAAGGGGGGGGGGCGTAAATCTGAGCCAGGCTACAGAATGTAGCAAAGTAGGAGAGAGAAGCATCTTGTAACTGCCTGATTCACTTAAAGATGATAAGAAAATATCATCACATTATTTTAAGGTAAATCCAACATTTCCAGAGCTGATTGAGGCAAGAATTAGACAGTGTTTAGGGGATTATGAAAAACAGCTTCCTCTACAGGTCAACAGCTAATCAGAATTCTCAGGAGATTTTTTTTGCCTTATGAATAATTTTACCAAAGGCACAAAATGGGCATATTATTTAGAGAGAGCCTTTTGATGTATTTTTTCTGTGAATAAGCACAGTATTCGAGGATTTTTCCCTGTTCTGAGCAATGGGGACCAACTTATTAAGTGTTCCAGCTACAATGCCTGCAAGCTAACTGAGATTAATATCAGCATAACCTGTTACTTAATTCATTATGGGGATACAGGCTAATTTGATTTGATATTATTTTAATAAAGTTCTGTGATATATAAGATTGTTTCAGGCTATCAAAATAATTTTCCAGTTATTACAGTTATTCAAGCAGGTCCTTTGATAGCAGCAGTTGGTCTGCGTCTGTTGTGAATATATTAGCAGGGATGATTCATAGCAACCGAACAGCGTTAAGCTTGTGAAGCATTGTGCAGATGCAAAAAAAATGTCTTCTGTAGGCCATTAAAAAAAGGAAAAGAAAAAAAAATATTTTGTATGCACTAAGCTTACACGTGTCATTAACATAGCTCATTTTTTAAAACCAGTCTTTCATAGAAGACAAGTTAAAAAAAAATAAGGAAAGGAGGAGGGAAATTGGCAGTTCGCTTTGAAATTTATTGAAGTTATTTTACATGTTTTTAATATACAGTTTGCATCAGCCTGTATATATTAAGTGAATCAAATAGTTCTAAAAAATGATGCATTCTCTCCTCACAGGGGGGGCATTGTAAGCCATTACAATGTAACTGTTCCAGTCCACAACACTATATGTTCATTTGGCTGTCATGCAGACAAAAGCTTTTAATGTTGTTAATATGCCAGGGTGGCATAGATCATCTTCTGTTTCTTCTTCTTGGGATTTCGACAATAAACAAAAGCTGGTGAACAAAACGGGTTGTCCCTCAATTTGCTACTGATGGTCACTGCAAGTCTACTGTAGATATTTTCAGTCATATTAGTTCAGAACCAACAACATGCTCTTACTAGGAAGACTCCAATGACTTCGGAGATTTCATACTTATTTCCCTCATACAGCATCTCTTCTTGCATGGTAAGTTCTCATGGTGACTACTAATCTGTCAAGGTCAACTGAGATTTATATGAGAACCTGATCTGTGTATTAATTCCCTTTGTGGCAAGCAATGTAATTCTGCTGAATACCAATAGATGATGTAATATTCTTTTATCAAACTCTGGTATGGGTCTACCTCTGAAAATTATATTGCCTAATCTTCTGCCTGTTCTATCATCTCCAGGTCACACCAAAGCAATGCCATATTCTAGCAATGATCTGGAGTATTACTTGCGGTATTAGTAGTCTTGGGCAGCAATGTTCTTTTGAAATTCTCCATCCAATTTGTGGTGAGATAATCAAGAGAACAATGTTTCCAAATTTTTCAGGTAAAGGACAAAAATGCCTCAAAGTTTCCCAAGGACATAACTAATAGAAGCATCATCACTATTAGAAGAGCCAAATAGGAGGACATTTCTACGAGAGATCCTTCAAAATTTAACTAGTCTGTGCAGCTAGGAAGGAGTCCGGCTGGAGAGGGGCATTTTCCCCTTTTGGGATGGGCTGCGGGGCAGCCACTGCCCCCCTCGCCCCAGGTGGGTTTCATCCCGGGGGGATCCGAAAAGCCGCCAAGCGTAACCGGTGCATGCGCAAGGGACAGCTGGTCTTGTGCGCATGCGTGGAAACCCAAAACTGTGTGTGTGCACACCAAAAATCACATGTCCTTTCAATTTCCGGCACACGAGTACACACGCAGACTCACTTGCTCCTGGTTTTGGCACTCGGTGCCAAAAAGATTCGCCATTACTGTTTTATTTAAATGCTGTTTAAGCATCCCTAATTTTGAATAGATTTCTAATTTCAGGAAGTGGCTTGAATGACATTCCTCTCTGTGGACTGACTTGCCTTTAGATCCAACTCAATGTTTCATTCAATGACTTTATGGATTTAATTCCATAAAAATATGCTGAGAATTGTTTATTTGCCTGTTCTGGTGTGGCAATTGAGGCAGAGCAATTTTTGGATCTGTGAGTGTTATCTTTCATGTTTCTGAAACAATACTCAAGACATACCATACCTGTTAGCATTGGATGGCACACAACAGGCAATAAAAACAAATTAAAACAAAACCACACTATCTCTTCCTCCCTTAATAGCAAATCAATAGTCTCCCTGCTCAATGCCCATTTTAGACCAATATTTGGATGAAGATCCGGATCTGGAAAGCCAAAAGGCAGTTATTTCAAAAGGCTGAGTTGGTCACTGAGAAAGCATACCTCCAAGGTCCTATCAGATGAATTGTGTGACTAAATTTAAGACAGGGGACCTCCTAGAACTCATAGAATAACAGAGTTGGAAGGGATCTTGGAAGTCATCTAGCCCAAACCCCTGCTCGAGCAGGAGTCCTTATACTTTTTCAAACAAATGTCTGTCCAGTCTCTTCTTAAAATCCTCCATTGATGGAGCACCCAAAGTTCTGAAGGCAAGCCATTCCACTGGTTTATTGTTCTCACTGTTAGTTCTAGATTGCTTCTCTCTTTGCTTAGTTTCCATCCATTGTTTCTTGTCTTGCTTTCAGGTGCTTTGGAAACAGTTTGATCCCCTCATCTTTGTGACATCCCTTCAAATATTGGAACACTACAATCATGTCTCCCCAAGTCCTTCTTTTTATTATTAAGAGATAATAATATACCCAATTCCTGCACTCGTTCTTCATGTCTTAGCCTCTAATCCCTAATCATTCTTGTTGCTCTTTCTGCACTCTTTCCAGAGTCTAAACATCTTTCTTATATTGTGGTGACCAAAATTGAACACTGTTAGCTCATATTTAACTGACTGTCCACTTGGATTCCAAAATCTTTTTCACAGTTATTGGCACTGAGCCAGGTTTCACCTAGTCTGTACCTGTACAATTGGTTTTTCTTGCCTAAGTGTAAAACTTTGCTTTTCTCACCACTGAATTTCATTTTGTTAGATAGAGCCCAATGTTCAAGTCTGTTGAGATCTGTCTGACCTAAGTGACATTGTAGAATGTATTGCCCAGAGAGGTGTCAGTCTCTTCATCACTGAATTTGTATGTGGAGAGACTAGATAGCCATTTGTCTGAGAAGTTATAATTTATATTTCTTTACTAAAAAAGAGGTTGGGCTTAAACTATTTTATGATAGGATAATTTTATGCCAAGTGGGATCTCTTTTAAGCAACTTATTTAAAGAATGCAATATTGATGCCACTTAGTACAATAATAATACAAAATTTTCAAGATAAAAAGAATTTTAGGAGGCTTAGCCTTATAATAGCTTCCACCTTTTTTGAATGTAGGCTCAGACAATGTTCTTTTATGTGGTGACTTAAAAATAAAAGCTTTTTCAGTTGTAAGAAGCATTTGCTTGGGTTTAGGTTTGGACCAGAGACCTTTATGGCTGCCATACTTTTAGATCATCTTTGCTGTTGTTCAACTACAATGAGTCTGGAAATTAAGATGTCACCCATGTACACCTAACCAGCCTCTCTTTTTTCACAATGTTGTTAAGCTATACTGTGCTTTTGTATTGAACATAGTTACCACGATTGTGTAGTGTTAAACATAACATTCTTCCCTCAGACATGACCTTTCCCACAACAATTATAGCTAGAAGCCTTTAGTGCAGACTGGACAATCCATGACCCTTTGGGTCACTATTTCAGAAGCATTTTCTTTAACATATTCCTCAATGCTTTCAACAATGGCAAACTTCTGATGGATTAGAAAAATTCTTCAAAATTCAAGGAGATATTCAGAGACCTCTGAGCCTTGAAAGAAACCCATATTGAACTGTGAACACAGTCAAACATCAGGAAATGTTCATAGGAAATGTTTTATGATGATTATGTCATAAAATGCTTTATGATAATTTTATGTTATGCTATGACATGTTTTATAAAATTTGCAAAATTTCTATTTCTCAGGGGCAACTAGCTCTAGCTCTAGCTCTAATACTTTAGAAGATACTTTCCAAACTGAAAAACCAATCATAACAAATACTTGATAATTCAATGTCTTTAAAAAATCAGTGCAGTGCCATGGTTGGTGCACTGAAACAATAAGAACTAGATTCGCGTTTCCATTCAGTCACAGGGTGATTGATCTTAGGCCAGGCTCATTTTCCTTATGTATAATGTGTGAATGAAGATGGGACAATCTCATAAGCTACCATGGGTGTGGAGAGAAAAGTCATTCTAATAATCAAATAATAGCTATGTTCTGTGAAGGAAGATTTGGCAACATGTGATCATTAATCTTTGTTTATGGACATATAAATATCTTCAGTCAATTGACTTTCACAATGTTGAAATCCAGAGGCAATTTGTGATTTTTTAATGATATTTAGTGATTATAAACTAAAATCAGGGAGGGATGTGTTCAGCCCATGATTATTGGTAACCTTTCTTGGAGTCTAAAAACTACAACAGAAGCCGTCTACCCCAACACTCAAAAACACTGAACCAGAAGTAACTAAGAAGTTAACTAGATTTTAAATGTAATAAGGATCTATGAATGTATGAATTAATATATAGAAGTAATGAATGAGTTGCAAGGATAAATAAATATGAACAGGTTTGATGAATGGTGTTGGTATAAACTTAATTGCATTCTGATCTGCACTGTAGGATCATGAAATGCAACAGTTGTTGTATACCAAACAAAAGTGTCCAAACTTTCTTCCATATTGTGTGGTCCAGAATAGAGAAAGCACTTTTTTATTCAATTTTTCCATTTTATGCCATTGTTACTGTGGCCACTGTTTTTAGATTATTTAAGAGATACGATGGCTATATATCAGTGCTTTCACAACTCATCCTTGGAAGATGTAGAAAACAGCTACCTAAAGTAACTGAACTTTTAACTGTGCTAATTATTTATAGCTGCTCTCCAGAGCTTCCGAGTGCGAAGCCAACAAGGACTTGACAACTTCAGATATTCGGCAAGTGGCTTCGATGTGTGATAGTCTAAACAGATTGTGTGACCTTCAGAGATTAATCAGTTAAAACAGCCCTTATGAAGCTGTTTTAGATTATTCTTGACAGTAGCTGTTTTTGACAGCAGAAGGTCAGAATCAAAGTCCTTTCTTTTTTGAACTAGTTGAAGATTTATGTCAGCATCAAGCCGAGCAAACATGCAGAAATAACTTATGAATGCAGGGGCCAGAGGGCCTTGTGGGGATAGGTTTTCTTTTGCATAGATTTTGAAAGTACTTGATTGAGGCTTACTTTAGATGTATATTTTCAAATCTAAAACATATACAAGTATGTTTTGCTTCTTGGAGCTAAGACTGTAAAAGCTATTCTCAGGAATTTTGCCATTTGTCCTTCTCTCCACTTCTCTGCCTCCCTGCCCCCGCCCATGGGCTTATTTTTAAAAATGTAAGAGTGGCCATGGCCCCTTGATTTACTTTTTTTATACAGCAAAAATATCTTGCATAATTATGACAGCATAGCATTATCCTGGAAGACGAGATCTCCATTGGTGCTTTCTTGAACAACCATGTGAACGCACTACTTAATTTCTTGTCTTGCTTGCTCCTTACCCAGCATTGCTCCTTCAATCAAAATAACCATCTGTTAGTTGTCTAATCTTTTCTCTGAACACTAGCAAAAACAAAACTCAGGGCACATTATAGGATAAAGTTGCAGATAATCTTGCCTTCTTAATTCTCTATATTTATTTCAATCATATAGGGCAGGGGTGTCAAGCTCAATGTCATTGAGAACCACATCAGGGTTGTGTTAGACCTCGAGGGGGCAGGTGTAGGCATGGCCAGGGTGGGCATGGCCAGAGTGGGTGTGTCCAGTCACTCATGGAGACTCCATTTTCAGCTGCAAAAGCCTCCTGAAGCCTTCTGCCAGTGAAAATTGAGCTTGGGGAAGCCACGCCTGGCCCGCCTGGCTCTGTTTTCAGCTGCAACAGTCTCCTGTAGCCCTCTGCCAGTGAAAACAGAGTCCAGAGAACTCTGTTTTCACTGGCAGAGGGCTGCAGGAGACCATTGCAGTCTCTGTGGCTAAAAATGGAACTGGGGAGGGTCTCATGCAGAGGCACCGTGGGCCGGTCCTTCCCTATTCCTAGGGCAGCCCTGTGGGCCGGATATGGCCTAAGGCTCTTGAGTTTGACACCCCTGATATAAAGGTTCAGAGGCATTGGTGAAATCAAGATACTGTGTGTAAAAGAAAGAGAGAGAAAAGGAAAAGAATGGAAAAGAAAGAAACAGAGAGAGAGAGAGAGAGAGAAGAAAGAAAGAAAGAAAGAAAGAGCAAGAAAGTAAGTGCTGGCTTTGCTGATGGCTAGACTGAGCAAAGTAAGCATAGAAGGAGACATAAGCAAAGGAAGGGAAAGGGAGTGAAGAAGCATGAGCAAAAAACAGTTATATATGAATGGAGTCATCAGAATTGCATGTAGAATGCTGGACCTTCCTCTAGAGATTTAGCAATAATGTTGCCAATGTTTGATCTTCTTGCATAATTAATCATATCTACTTTGTACTATTTTATCTTCATATTTGTTGCAGTTCCTACCTAAGCAGAACCTAGTTTTCCAGGTTTCTTTTCTGACTGAAAATAAATGTCATCAATATTTTAGGATATGTTTAGGATTACATTTGGGAGGTTCCCATGATGTGTCTTACCAAAGATGATACTGGACAACATCCAGAGATTTCACTACAACTGATTTTTTAAAAAGTCACATTTACATACATTACTTGTTATAGTCCAACAGTGAAGTAGAGTGAAAGGCTGTGATATGAATGTAGAAATGAACACAAGAGTGAGGAAAAAAGGTAAAGCATGATTTTGTTATGTTCATATCTACTTCCTGTTATCTGATCCTTTGACTGAAACCTAGCATTGCTTGACTGCTTCATGATGAAAATGTTGCTGTTCTCAAACAGATCTTAGACACCACTAGATTTTCCATCTTGCTTTCTCCTTCCTCCAAGGCCATTTTCTGCGTGTTACCTAGTGAATTATCAAATTTTGATATTTGATCATATATGTTCCACATTTGTAAATCTACTCTTAGTTATTTTGCTTTGGTTTGGAGGTTTTCTTTACCTTTGGAAGAAAGAACTATTTGGCATATAAAATATTATTTTCCTTCTATCATAGTTCTGAGATGTCCTAGTTAAAGATGTTAGAACACCAGCAAAATTGAGACCTGGGAATTTTCTCTGCAAGAGTCAGGGGAGCCCTAGTCCATCCACTAGTGCTTCATTTTATTCCATTTGCTACAAGCAAGAATAATTTTCTATTCACTCCCATCCGACCTCCCTTCTTCTCTCTTCCATCTCTTTCTCCCTCCCTCCAATCTCCTCTCATCTTTCTTCTTTGTTGTTTTGCCCCTGAAAACTGTGCAGCCAAAGCAACCTCCAGGGTGGACACTAAATCTTGTGATGCAGGCAGAACAGTGATAACATCTGAACTGAAGGTGCTTTTCCAGGGCATGCTTGACAGATGTAGCCGGAGCCTTTTAGGATTTAGTACTGGAGCGTATCTATTACATGTGCTGCAGTGCAGCTTGGCAGGGGCTGTATGATAATTTCCCATGAATTCTGACTTATCAGAGTATCTTGAACAGATTCTTGCAGGATGGCGAATTGCTGCATCAACTTTTCAAGAGTCAGTTCTGCACACTTTGAACTTTGATAACTCTTTGCAGACCAGTGACTTTTGTCTCATAGTCTTCTCCCTCTCCCTCCCTCCTCAACACTTCCTCCCTTGCTCCTTCTCTCTGTCTAGATAGAGCTGTTATATTTCAATCCCCCGAGGTACACCATTCCAAGGGACAGAATCTAATGCTTTCATATTGAAGAGACTACGAATAATTGCTTTAATGGTATGGCAGCATGCCCATTTCTTTGGAAGAACACAGCAAATGTGATCTGTGCAGGAGATCTGTCACTCCCACTGGGAGACAACTACCGCTCAAACCTCGGGGGTTTAGTGGCAGTGGGGAAAATGACTATGCTCAGGATGTGCATGGAGAAATGTTTCTTCAGATTTTCACATTTTTAATTTATGAACAGAATTCTTTGTGTGTGTGTGTGCGTGTGTGTGTTTATTTTGCAAACAATCCATTATCCATTAAACAGTGTGTCATCTGGGTACAAGTATCTTGTGCAATAGCAATTGACATTTACAACAATATTCATTACATTAATTTAATTTAATTTATTAGATTTATTTATACCCAGCCTGTCTTCCCTGTTCAAGGGGAACTCGAGGCGGCTTACAGCATAGGTTAAAATACAGCTAATAAAAACATCATAGAAAAACACACAACATGCAAACAAACACATTTCTGGGGGGATCATCAACTTCACAACTGCCGACAGAACCAGGTTTTAGTAGCTCTGCGGAAGGCCAACAGACTCGGGATGGTCCAGATCTCCATGGGTAGCTGGTTCCAGAGGGCCGGAGCTGCCACATAGAAGGCCTTTGACTGGGGACCCACCAGCCAACATTGTTTAGCTGACGGGACCTGTAAAAGGCTGACTCTGTGAAATCTCACTGGGTGCTGGGAGGCTTGAGATGGCAGAAGGCAGTCTCAAAAGTACCCTGCTGCTAAGCCATGAAGGGCTTTAAAAGTTGTCACTAGCACCTTAAATTGCACCTGGAAGACTATTGGGAGCCAGTGCAGC
>JANHGC010009565.1:0-18044 GCA_027560395.1 Boaedon fuliginosus | reverse complement strand
TCCTTTAGTGGTATGATTGGTTGAGTGAATGAGTTTTGAAATTTTTTATTGTATAGGACTGTTTTTAGTTGTATTGTTTTTGGCCGCCTCGAGTTCCCCTTCTGGGTGAAGAGAGGCGGGGTATAAATCTAATAAATTTATTTATTTATTTATTTATTTATTTATTTATAGTATGAAATTCAGTTTGGGGTTATTTTCTCTGTTCTACTCCTAAACTGAATCCCCGACAAGTAAGTTTAGTAAAACACAATTTAGACTCATAAAATTATCCAGTTGGGAAGACTCATTTAGGCCACCACATGTAGCTACTTGCTCCAGATATCTAAATAAAAACATACACAGCAGATTCTTGTCTAGGTTCCACTTAAGCAAATTCTGTGACAATTATGTATTATTCCCACTATGCAGCTGGTTTCCACCATCAAACTATCTTGCTGTTAGATTTTTCTAACATTCCATAGCACCTCTTTTGGGGTTTATTTTGTCAAATATAAAGATGAAGAAATAGTGAAGGTGGTGGATATGATCCCCTTGGGATCTGAAGACTTGAGGGATCCTCGCCAGAATCCCTCACACTTCAAAAAATCTGTTTCAGGTAGTCCTCAATTTACAACCTTTTGTAAGCAACCATTCAAAGTTACTGAAAAAAGTGGCTAATGACTATTTTTCACACTTACGACTATTGCAGAATTCCCATGGTCACGTGATCAAAATTTGGATGCTTGGCAACTGGCTCATATTGATGATGGTTGCAGCATCCCAGGATCATGAGATCAGCTTTTGCAACCTTCTGACAAGCCAAGTCAATGGGGAAGTCAAATTCGCATGTTACTAACTCAATAATTGCAGTGATTCACTTAACAACTGTGGCAAAAAGATTATAAAATGGGACAAAACTCACTTAGCAACTTAGCATTGGAAATTTTGGGTTCAATTGTCATAAGTCGAGGACTACCCATAATACAGATGAAGCCCCAACAGGAGCCATGGTGAATGAGTGACTTAGAGTGAAAGAGGAGCTGCCAGCTCTTGCTGATACAATATCTTGACAGTGGGGCAAAGGTGTCAGTCCCAGATCCATCTTGACTCAGATTCAGGGCTGCCGCAGCAGGGGATAGGCAAGCTGTGGGAACAGGAGAGCAATGAACGGAGTACAGCCACAACAACATTTTTTCGCCAAAGATCAAGGACAAGTTACTGGAGTTTGGAGGGGAGTGACTGGAATTGGGGGAGGGGTGTTCAGAAATGAGATGGATTGGCTAATGTGACTGGGGAGTCATAAATTGGGTCAGGGTGTGAGTTTTAGTGTGGAAGGAGAGAAAAACACAGAAATTCAGATTCGGGTTTCCCCCAGATGTGGCAACATGACTTCTCTAATAAATTATTTGATGGACTTTGCCTCAGAGTTTTGAATCTCATGGAGACTTTAATTGGAATGCTGACATTAACCCATTAAGATGAAGTAAAGGAAGCATAGACATCAGAGACCCTTGGCATTTTCTCCAGTATTCAGGGCTTCCTGCTCTCTTACTTTTTTCCCGAGTCACTTTCTCTCTTACTTGCCTTCAGCTGCCATAGCCTGAAAGAGGCTTAATGTATGAGTGCTCACTAATGGAAAGTCCCACTGTCTTGGGAGAGCTTTATTTATCCTGTTATCCTGTAACTGAAAAACACTGAAGGTACAAAAGTGTTAATATTCTTTGTGAAAAGCTCAGGTATTTCAACAGTTCTATATTTTCCTCATCTTTTCTTCTGTGATTAAATTTGCCCAACGTTTCCCATCTTGCTCCTAGCATGCTTTCTATTCTTCTGAACCTATAAGTAGTTCTTAATTTACAATCACAACTGGTACTGGAATTTCCAACATAAGTCATTGTAGTCATAAATCAAATCAAAACTGATTTTATGACCATTTTTATGACATTAAATGAATCATCATGTTCTTAAATGAAACTTAATCAGCAGTTGTTAAGTGAATCTTAATCTGTGGTCACTAAGCAAATGCTATGACTGTAATTGTGAAGCCATTCTTCCAAATGAGTGGATTTTTTGCCAGAAAACGGCAAGAAAGGTCACAAATTGGGATCATGGGATTGTGGGACACTGCAATCCGTTGTAAATGCGACCAGATTATCAAGTGCCCAAATTGCAACCATGTTACCATGGATGTGGTACAATGGTTGTGAGCGGTAGGACTAGTCATAACTGCGAGACCACTGCAACTTCTAATAAATGGTCATAAACTGAGAACTACCTGCATACCAGTTGGTCGGAATTCTTAAATGAACTGGACACAGTTGGAAAAGTCTTGTAATCACACTTCCAGTTTAGTGTGTACTCAAATCCGTGTATTCAGATCAGATCAAGTAGGCATGCTCCCAATTCAGGTAACAAAATAAACTTGATGCTTATTTATTAAATAGTAGCAAACATTAAAAATAGTTAAATGGAAAAAACGAGAAAAAAGAAAAAGTGTGTGTGTGTGTGTGTGTGTGTGAAAGAGAGAGAAATAGAGAGCTTTACAGAGCCATCCAGTTATATCCACTTATATCAGAACTAGAACATGACTGCAAAAATGATAAATGCAATATTAGGCTGCATCAAGTATTGTTTTCAAATTATGTAGAGGTGTCCATTCTTCTGCCCTAATCATGTTGAATATATCACCCACCAAATTATTTCCTTAATGGTACAGATTAGAAGACTGATAACCTGGTGCCCTACTCTCCAACTCTATTCTAATACTTCTATATACATAAAATAATTACAGCTGAAATAACCCAACTTTATCAGCTCTATTTTTCCAGCTATACCCAATAAATACTATTCCAAGACTTCCTCAATAAGAATGTAATCAAACTAAGTATTTTCCCTTCCTATGTTTCATTTTATTTCTGTTTACTAGGTTCATAACTCTGTACTTGCCTGTGTTAAAAATAATAATAATCCCATTTATGTAATTAAAATCAGAGTCTATATAGATTAGGACAAGATATTTAAACTGTTACATGAATAAATAAATATAAATTTGAAGTTTTCTCTATTCAGAAGTGTTAGCTATTCCATGTAATTTTATGTCATCGAAAAATTTGTTAACTGTTCTTTTCATCTCTTCATCAAAGTTATTCAAAAATGAATTACACATGTAACTTAATATCTCACTTCAGTTTGAATACTCTTTCTCAGTACATTTTTTTTGCTAGGTATGTATCCATTAATTTTCATACAATCCAACTCACTTTAACTTCACATTCATGAAGATAGGATATTGGAGTCCAAAAATAACAGATTAAAGATAAACTATATCCGGATTCCCAAACTCTTCAGCTCATTGACACCTTCATGAAGCTTCAGATTCTTCATCGACAGCAGCAGACAAATTTAAAAATATTACTTTAACTAATAGTACTATGGAAAATAATAAAAATAACAACACAATAATGGACAATCACATTGAATCTTGGGGGTCATATTGAGCACTTTGGTAAAATATCACATATACCTGAAACTATTTGAAAATATGCCAAATGCCAGTACTACATTCACACAGTTTGATACCGTTCCTGCTCATCCCTTTGTTCTATAGACAGGATTCTGTGACATCATCAGAACAACAATAAAATGAGAACCTTACTTCTATCTGACAGAATGTGAGCAACGGCAGCTCAGAAACAAGTCGATAGAAGTATTTTTGAAAAGAAATTTTGACCATGAAGAGTTTATTTTAAAAATGCAACTAGCGACACTCTTGATTGCCTTGTAAATTGTCTTTACTTTAGAAAATTAGAGCTAAATGAGAGATCATGTTGAGCTAATTAAATATTTTGATCTATTATGCAAAGATAGACTGTTTCTGGAGGATAAAACCTAAGCCTACTATCTTTATTCTTTATTTCTTCCGGTTACCAGGATAGATAGAAGATAGATCTCTGAACAGTAAGCAGTATAGATTTATAATTGACTAATATTTTACCATAGCATGAGCAAAATGAATCCTTCCACAGATTTCTGCCTATAAAGCAAAGTATATTAAATTTGGATAATAAAAGTAATTCATAGACTCAGAATTCGTTTACAAGTTTTTATCTATCGCAAGAGTGCGGCCCCTTTCTAACCTGTGAACTTCAACTCCCAGAATTCCTGAGCCAACATGGCTGGATCAGGAATTCTGGGAATTTATTTATTTATTTATTTGATTTGATTTGAAGTCCACAGTTCAGGAAGGGGCCATACATGCACATTCCTAATCTATTACATATTGATGACCAGTAACATTTCGATGAAAAACAAGTTCTAACAGGCTGAAAGTCCATCCACCACTGAATCAAGTCCTACTATACAGTTATATGCAAGTGTTCAGGCATTCCTGGTGAAACTGAATGGTTTCATGGATCAGAAGCTGACATAAACATTACATAATAGAAAGCTAAATATGCATCTTTCTGATCATTTGAACGCACACTTACTATTTATATGTTTGGAATAAGCAAATAGTGAATATGCAGGTACAGAAATTTGAATGTTTTCAATCAGTCCTTTTAATATGTCTTGACAGAAAAACGGCATCCAAATATTTTTTGCAGCTAGCTAAGAAACTTTCTGTTATTGTTTTTTCATATTTTTTTTCACTCTTCTTTGCAAAGCTTTCCCAGCTCAGAAATATTTTTTCTTTTCCTCTAGTACAGGGCATGTTTGTAATATAATAATAGATTTTTAACAATATCCAAATCTGGAGGCTGTTAAGGTCATTTCAAAGCATTTACCATTTTTGTTTTTGTTTTTATTTTTCTGCACAATAACTTCATGGTTGATTTGGAAGTATGTTTCGTATTGTTGTCTTGCTGAAATATCCAATCTCTCTTCTGCTTCAGTTTCTTCACATTAACTTCAGAACCAACAAAAACCCAACCCCTAAGCCTTAAATAGTAATATTTACATAATAGAATCCAGAGTTCACTTCTGAAAACTTTAGTTGATAAACTTTGCAATTTTATTGTATTGAGGCTCACAATACATTATTTTGCATAGAGTTATTAGCCTTTGAACAAGTACAAAAAATATATTTAAGAAAATACTCCTCCTTGCTGAAAATAATATTAAACTACTGTAAAGATATCATAGCTTGTTTGCAGATAGTAAATTACTAACATGATACAAAAGGAAACCCAAGAACAATGTTTATTATATTCAATAAGTGCTATAATTCTGTTCCATAATAGATCATACTGTATGCATGCATACCCAAACGAAATGCAAATACACAACTGCCTACCTGGTCTAAAATCATTGTTTTAAAGTTCAGATAAATGGAGTAAATTGCATTGTATTTATCAAGATAGAAGGAGCATGGTTCAGTGGTTAAAGATGCTGACCTGGCCAGTTGGAAAGCTGACAGCTCAGCTTTGAGACCCAAGGTTTGCGGAATGGGATGAGCTCCCGGTCCTGCCCCAGCTACTGCCCACTTAGCAATTTGAAAGCATGCAAGTGCAAGTAGATAAATAGGAACCACCTCAGTGGGAAGATAGCAGTGTTTCGTGTGCCTTTGTTGGATAGTCATGCTGGCCACTTGACCACAGAAAATGTTTTCAGATAACACTAGCTTCCTCAGCCAAGAAATGGAGAAGAACACTACATTTTATTATGCCAGAATTTGACTATCTTTCTAATTAATGTAGCCACCGGAAGAACTATTGTAAATTGAAACATCCTAATTCATCTTGGCTATCATGTAACTAAGATAAGTAGAAAAATCCATACCCCACACAATATTCTTAATTTTTGGAAGAGAAATTCCTTTCCATATTTTACCATCAAATTGAATGAAGAGAAAGAAATATTGCAAACATCAATGTGTTTTTTTCTTTATTTGGCATCATATATGTTATGCAAACCCACATTTGTTTAAAAATGAACATACATCTCTACGCACCTCTGTAGAACCACTGCTTGGGGCAGAAAAATTGCTTGTTGCATTTTTTGCCCCTATTAACTAAAGAAGCTATTCAGATATCAGGCACTTAATTTTTTGCAGCAATTCATTGAACACAGAATTTACAAACCAAACAATGTGAACACAGTATTCAGTATCATCAAGACAAATAGCATAGAATTGATTCACTGACTTCATACCATATGTAAAAATACAATTACTTTTTGGAAACTTGAAGTTTTATGGGAAAGCTAAATTCTATGAAAAGAATTTCAAATGACCCAGCAAACAGGGTCAAGATTTGTAAATGAAGACATTTGTTTTGTAATACTTTTGTGAGTCATAATTCATTACAATAAAATAGTGAATACTGCAGATTGCCACACAGAAGCTTACAAGAGAATCAATTTCCAAAATTTATAGCTTCTCCTATTTCATTATAATATTCCCACAGCACATAAACTGAAATATCAACTATAGGGTCCTCTTTAATGACTTTTTAGTTGCAGAAGCTGCAGTCAGAGCAGATAAAATGTCCTTGCCAACTTTACAGAGTGTGCCAGTAACTGAGCTGGGATTAGAAAACTGACTGATTAAAATTTTGCTCAGTAGAATAAAACACTTAAAATGAATCATCTTAATTTCCAAAATGTCCTCAGGTTCCTTCAGGCATAATACTTTTCAGTCACATAATAGCAAACATTTATTTTAAAAATTAGGAATTAAATCATTATGTCTGACACTGAAGCAAAGCAGTCTGATTTCAAAAGATGGTATATCTAATTATTGTTTATGAATGTTTGTATGATTCAATGAAGTTCGCTACAGTTATACACAGAATAACAAACCAGTATTACGACCCATCAACTTCTGTAAAATGCACAGATATAAATAGAAGAAAGTGAAGAAGGGGTACAGGCCCAGAGTGTCCCTAGAATGCCAAAGATTAGAGATCTCTATATCTTTATCGCCTGTTGTGGCCAGGCATACTTGCTATAAAAAGTGTAAGAAAGATCCCCATCCACATTAAATGCAGTTTTTCTTCCAACTGCTAAAAACACGAAAAAGCCCTCAGCTGGTTCAAAGCCTACAACCCTGCAAATTATTCTTCATTATATAAGAAGCTATATTTTTCAGAACACTGAATCAACATGGTAATCGGGAATAGCAAATGGTAGAAACTGCAAAAAAAAAAAAAATTGCCAATACTAAATGCTTTTCTATAATGCACAGACTGGAATCATTGGACATACAGTATTATCTTGTATTTTTGGAAGGAAGTAGGCATGTCAACGTTGTAAGTTAGTGAATAGATGGGACATGAAATTGCAACTTGCAGTTAAGCTGCCCAGAGTTACCTTGAGGTAAGATGAACAGCCTATAAATTTTATAAATAAATAAAATTACATCCGTTCTCTTTAATTAATTGGAGTGGAAAATGCAAAGAAAAGCTTTTCTGTATGCATTAGTGAATCTATAGAGGTTTAGAGAGATGTATGTTCGGTGTTACACAAATGTTGGGTTACATATGTGATACCAAATATTACTTTACTTCCCATGTTCCTAGGCCTTTTTAATGTAGTCAGTTTGTAAAATTTGGCAATAGGAAAATTGTGATTATCTGAACTATTGGTTGTTTAAGTGTGTTCTACTCATGTTCTCTCCAACCAGTTATTATATAAAATTACTTCTCTTATTTTTCCAAAGACTTTCATTATATAAATATTTTGAATATTCTTTTGAATATCTGATAAACAACACTGTGGTGCTTTAAGCTGCTGAATACTTTTTAAACAAGTATATTCCCAATATTCATCAAGAAGGAAAGACTAGAGTGATGTACAGTAATTGCCAAGAAAAAACTTTCTCCTGCCAAGCATTTTCCCCAAGAGGTGAATATCGTCTTCCATAGTTTATAGAAATAACTAAATTAGTTTGATAATGAAATACCCTTAACTAATATCTATGTATAATATTAGTGAATATGTATGATATTGGTGCTGTTTAGAATACTTTGATTCTAGTAATTACATAACCAAAAAAATCACATATATACTTCAGTAAGATTAACACAGCACTAAAATAACTAGCAGTAATTTTAAACCTCCAGGGGATAATTGTAATATTTAAAACAACATTCTTATATATTTTAAAGTTCTTGTGATGTTGAAAAATAATTTATGGTGTATCATTATTTTTATGGAATTTGTTTTAATGGATGGTTGACATTTTATAGCTTCAACTGTATTAAACAATCCATAGCAACTATGTTGTGAATAGAATAAATCTAACATATTTTTGTGTTTTACAAATGAACAATTTCACATGAGCTAAGATTACATTTAGATTCTTTGTCCATAGATATCTATACCAAAATATAGTTTCACATTAATATTTGAATCAAATATGGTCAATTTTTTGTTAAGAAATAATTACTGACAATAGTGGTTGTGTAGAAACCTTTTTACTGCTCAAGTTTTCTTCATCTTTCTTGAAGCAATATTTCTTTGTCCATCTTGAAAAAACTTTCCACTGGTTTGATAACTCCTTGGAAAATGATGAATAATGTTTGGTGATTAAAAGAAAAGACGGCATTTCTCCAGTCTATGGAGAAGATATAATAAGATGAAGACTGACTATATAATACTTTTCTATTAATGCACCTATACAATTGTTTTCCCAATGCCTAATAAACAACAGTTCATGTTAAAAGTAATATTTTTGCTATTCTACAAGTCCTTTTCACTTTTAGTAGACATCAAGCAACATAATTCTATCCTTGGTCTTACTTCAAATGATTTGGAAGAAACACTTAAAACCTGACTGGGACTCAATGCAGCCTCTATTCATTAAAGCTGTCCAAATTGTCTTAGGTGAATCACATGAAGTGGGTGCCTTAAAGTAGGAGTGTGGGGATTATTTTTCAAGCTCATACAGGTAATCTTCGGCTTACAGCCACAATTGAGTCCAAAATTTATGTTGCTCAGTGAGAAATGGGTTAAGTGAATTTTGCCCCATTTTACAACTTTTGGAGTCATGATGTTCTTCTTCTGCCTGGACCTCGTTTGCCATATTTTTCCAGGTGCTGTATCATATGTCCGAGATAGTCTTTCGCTTTTTAATGGTTTTGACGATTTCCTTGGCTTTCCCAGGCCACTTATCACTTCCTCATTTCTGATGTTGTCAACCCAGCTTATACATAACAGCCATCTGTAAATCCACATTTCAAATGCTTCTAGTCTCTTCAAGTGGCTTTCTGTTAGAGACCAACTCTCTACTCTGTAGAGCAGGATAGAAAGGATGTAACATCTGACAAGCCTGATTTTCAATCTTAGGCTTATGTTGTGACAGCAGAAGATCTTTTTAGTTTTGAAGAATGGTTTTCGAACTTTCTCTATCCTTGTCTTTGTCCTTGTCTTTACTTCAGTGTTAAAGTAAATACATTCATGATTTTATAATGACTGTTTTAAAAAAGGCCAAGTGGTTTAACTATTCAAGAATTATCTTGTCTCTGAATTGTCTTTGTTTACTGCCTGATTTTCCCAGTTGCAATGTATGGCTGTGAAAGTTGGACCGTAAGGAAGGCTAAGTATCAAAGAATTGAGGCTTTTGAACTATGGTGATGGAGAAGACTCCTGCGAGTCCCTTGGACTGCAAGATGATCAAACTGGTCAGATCTAGACGAGATCAACCCTGACTGCTCTTTAGAAGGCCAGATCCTGAAACTCAAATACTTTGGCCACCTCATGAGAAGGAAGGACTCGCTAGAGAAGAGCCTAATGCTGGCAGTGATTGAGGACAAAAGAAGAAGGGGACAACAGAGAATGAGGTGACTGGAGGGAGTCACTGAAGCAGTCAGACCAAGCTTAAATGGACTCCAGGGCATGGTAGAGGACAGGAAGGCCTGGAGGAAAGTTGTCCATGGGGTCGTGATCAGTGATGATATTCTAACTGGTTCGGATAATTGCTGGGTTGAGCTCAGCTGGAAAGAATATCACCACTGACCCCATCCACCTGTCCCATTCCAGCAGCACCAGCAAGTTATGCTCTGAGGCAGCATGTAAACTCCGTGATCTTGCAGCCAATTACAACACATCGCCTGTGAGGAATGGAGGGGTGGATTCGGCGGCACAGGCCTGGTGGGCAGTTTTAACTGGCTGCGAGATCGCGGAGTCCACGGGCCAGCAGTTATATTTTTTCCAGTTGAAGTCAACCCAGCAATTATGCGAACCAGTTAGAATATCATCACTGATCACATGCTTCTGAGACTACAACTGTTCTATATACATGCCAGTTGCCAAGTACCTGGAATTTGATAACATGACCCTGAGGATGCCACAGCAGTCATAAGCTCAAGGACCAACTGCAAGTTTTGTTTTTTTTTGCAGCACTATCATAACTTCAAACAGTTGTTAAACAAATGGTCATATGTCAAGGGTTACCCTATAGTGATTTTCAAGTGACCTTTAGGAGAAGAACATTGTCCACGGGGTCGTGATGGGTCAGACACAACTTAGCAACTAACGACAATTGCCTGATTGGCTGTGATCAGTTTAAGAAGGCAAGAGAAACACTATATGGATCAATCAAATTAGTGCAATAAACAAGCTATCATCATGAATTACAAGTTAAGGTGTTATTTCGTTAGTTTAGATTTTTTTTAAAGTATACCAAATAGAAATATCAGTGATACTACTCTACAGATGTGCCTTTTTGTATGAAATATAAACACACTAAGTAACTTTCAGCAGTGTGTCAAACTTCATGTGCTGAAAGCTATTCAGATCTAAAATAAGCACTAACAAACAAGTAACCTTGTCAGATGAAATGTTAATAAATCAAATTCACCAAGGTAAGCTGTATTTTTGCTTCAACTGGATCTATCATCAGAGGCCATTGGTAATACTACAGTTGCAAGAAAAATTAATGGGCTTTTTCTAACCTTGACTATAACTCAGTAACAGTTTGTTTTACGGTTTTGCACTTGAATGTATCAGAAAACAAATTTATATAGATTTAACTATGCTATTGACCTCCTGAAAAGGATTCATGAAAAGTGTGCAAACTGATTATCTTTAAGATAATAGTGCACGAATGCAATTACTGTGGAGAAATTTCTGTAAACTAATCCTTCTACGCACTAAAGATCACTGCATTGCTTAAAAGAGATTTTGTTCAAAGTGTATATCCTCAGTTTTTTCCATTGTAGTCTACATCTATTTCAAAAAATAGAAAATAGCCTCAGTGGCACAGTGGTTAAATGCAGCACTGCAGTCTCTGTTGACTTGTTCAGCAGTTGTCAGATCGAATCCCCAGACTCAAGGTTTACTCAGCCTTCCATCCTTTCAAAGGTCAGTGAAATGAGGACCCAGATTGTTGGCAGCAATAAGCTGACTCTGTAACTGCTTTGGGAGTGTTGTAAAGCTCTGATAAGCAAACCTCCAAGGTCCCTTCCAACTCAGTTATTCTATTATATTCTGTTCTATTCTATTTTGTCCTGTTCTATATTATAATCTAATGTAAAAAATTAAATCCACAAGTAAGTATTTGATATTGTGGTGTTTTATTTGACATTCAAATAAAAAAAAAGTTTTATACTTCTATATAAAATATTATGGAAAGTACTGCTGTGTAAATGTTCAACTCTGCAAGTTTCCTATTGCTTTGGCAGCAGTTTGGGGTTCTGATATGTAATAAATTGGAATTATTGCGATTATTATTCTTATTTTTCCAAAATGCAAATCAAACCCAAAAAATACCAAATGAAAATAAACCAGTAAAAAAATGAAAACAAATGAAGAAATAAAAATGTATGAATGAATATAATATCTCTGGGTATAGGGTGTATGCATAGAAAACAAAAACAAAGGAGGTGTGTAGGAGTGAATGATGTGTGAATGTCAGCCTGGGAAGCCATTTTTCTTTTGGAGCTTCTAGGCTGCTACATTTAATGCCTGGGAATTTGGGAGAGGGGATTAAGAAGCAGTGTATGATTAGCCACAACAACATTCTTTATAGCAGAGTCAAGGACATTTCCCCCTGCACCTGGAGGGGCGTGACTGGGGATAGTCTCCAGATGGGACAAAGACATGATTGGGCCATGTGATGGACTGATGAAAGCAGGGGATGGATCTTTGATTTTCTTTTGGGGAAGGGAAAACCCTCTCAGATTTGGGTTTTCCCAGATGTGCCAATATGACATCTCTAATAAAGTGGAACTTTGTGAAGATGATTGTCTTGGAGTTGTCTGTTTGGGAGTTGTTACTTGGAACGCTGACAGTGAAATGGCTTGGGGTTTCTTTCCCTACAGAAGAAGTGGAATATGGTACTTTTTTTTAGTTGGATTGATTTATATATCTTGGAAAATTTGGCAATAAATAAATTTATTATAAAAGTTTATAGGAATTTTTTTTTCAAATTTCTTTCAAAATGTTTAACGAAAAAGGCTGACTGAGCCTGCTAACGAAACAATCTATCACCAATCATTTTATATTTTCTAGCCATATGGTTTCCTTGGTTAAAAAAAAAACACAGGAGTGGCTTATACTAACTTCTCCTACACATGAGTAATTGATGATAACTTTGCCATTGTCCCTAAAGTGATCATCAGTGTCTGGCATCTTCAGAAGTGGTACTCAGCCAGTTCCGACAGGTTTGGGAGAACCGGTAGCGATAATTTTGATTGGTTCGGAGTATCGGCAAATACCACCTCTGATTGGCTGACAGCAGCAAATACCACCTCTGATTGGTCAACTGCATAGCCACACCCACCAAGCCATGCCTACAAAACCGGTAGTAAAAAAAAATTGAATCTCACCACTGGGCATCTTCCTATATCACTCCTGCCCTGTAGACTGTAGGTGTCCACTAAGCAGCTGGGATGACCATCTCACCTCAGGAGGCCCTATTGGGAAAATATATTTTTGGTATAGACTTCCAACACATTCTTTGCCCAACTGTTCCAGAACCTCTTCCATCACCATGATGGAGCAGCTCAGTCGCACTTGGAGGGAGCAGGGGGGCAGATAAATTCAATTACTAATTCAGACAGTAACAGTGTTTCATAATAAACACAACCTGGCTTCTTCTGAAATAGTAATGCTGGGATTTTTCATTCATACCATAATTAAAATCCACAAAGCAATACAAATCTAGCTTTTATCCAGTTTCTATCAACTACCTAATGGTACTTCTTCACCTGGAAAATAAGAAAACAATTGAAACAGAGCTTTAGTTGAATCTGGATAGATGGATTTATATTCACATCTCCTGTCTTTGGAAAGCACATGCTTATAATGAGAGGAACTTCAAAAGTGTTTTCTTTGAAATATGGAAAATGTATTTGTGTCGAAATATTTTCTGATAGTTTATTTCATTCTAATGGTAAAAAAGGTAGGAATGTACATTTTTGGGTACAACGTCCATTCCCAATTTGGGGAGAATTCGTTCCATTTGGAAATTGGGAATTTGTTCCATTCCCAATTCTTAATCAATGTTGTAGATGTTTATTCTAGGTAAAGCTATGTTATTAGGCATTGTACATGATGAAAGAAAGGATAAATCTATTAAAATCTGATCTCTTTTCTTCAGATTTATTGATTTGGGTGCCTTTTCAGCCTACTTTGATGTAATTGTTAAATGTTAGCTTAGTCCAACATAAACGTCATTGACCTACAAATTGATCCCAGCTATGGCTCTTATTACAGCCATATCCATTTAGGCTTGAAGAAAATGGAAGATCATTCTATATGTCACAATTCTACTATGAGCTGCTCTCTAAATTTACTTGTTCCATTTTTTGTTTTTTGTTTTTATGGTGATTAGATCAATTTTAAATTATTGCTTTTACTTATGTATTTTAGAACAGGTATTCATTGTTTTGATTTTTTTTATTGAAAAGTAGATTACAAATTTTCTAAATAACTAACAAAGAAAAAAACATACCATCTGCTCAGGAGATGCTGGAAATATCTAAAGAGGCTCTGTTAATTATAAACCCTTTTTTTAAAAAAACTGTCTGGTCCTTCTGAAGTTTGCAGTAAAACTGTTGACAAGATCATAGCCCAAAATTCTATTTAAATATGAAACAAAACCTGGAAATCATTTCTGTCATTATCTGCCAATATTAGGCTGAAAAAATAACTTTACTGTAAAATCTTCTCATTGTGTATCTCCAAAAGATAAGAATTAAAGAATCTCAGGACAGCCCCCGACACGGATTAGAAGATTCCAAGCTATGACTGAGAAATTAATAAGATAAAGCACGGATCATTTCAAGATGTGGAGGAAGAAGAGTGACAATTGTCACTGAATAATTTTGATAACAAGCCTGATAACATGAAACCGATAATATTGATTAAATAAGTAAGCTTGATATAAGTTTAAAGTTAAGGAATGCAATTACAGAAAGACTATAAAATAGAACATAATTTGTTGTGATAGGAATATACTTAAGCATGAAGATATTCCTTAAGCATCAAAAAGTCAAGCACTTAAGATAACTAGAAGCCAATCAATACCCCATAGAAGATATTGGGATAGATTAAGATGCTTCTTTTTAAAGGTGATGAAAAAGAAGGTTTTGCTAATTAGCCTTGAAGAAAGTGTCATCAGTTCAATGAACTGTTTAAATGCTGTTCTCATCAGTAAGACAGAAATAGTCTTCAAGGCAAGGGCATCTATTCACAATCTCAAATCCTAACTGTGCTGATGCTTTCCTGTGTCTTAAGTGAATTAAAATTACTGATGTCAAAAATTAAAAACAAATGTAACAGATGATGAGTACATTTTATTTTTATTGGATATCAAGTGTCACTTTTAAACTTTGGTGGAGTCAGTCTTAGCTTTCCAAGTTTGAAATTCAAGCTCATGTTCCAATAAAAAAAAACCTAGAACCGAGAGAAAGAGAAAAATAGGGCAGGAAAGAGAAAGAGAGCTAAATGATCATCTGTAGAAGAAAAATAAATCCGATGTCTTTCTTCAGCACTGATAATGATCAAACAAGTGATAAGAAGGAAAATAATTTGGAGAAAAATAGATAATATGTCTTTATTATATAATCAGCTGGGAAACTTTTTCATTAAAAAGCTAATCCTCATATATGTAAAAAAAACCATTCCAATACTTCCAAAGGAAATATCCCTCATGCTGCTTCTGTGCAGCACTATAGCAGTATTACTACAAGTAGTATTTCTAGTGGTGAAGGAAGTGGAGTGAGTGTTGAAATTGTTCATCTCAATTCTGTTTTATTCAGAATTTAAGGTCAGATTCATGACAAATTGTGGAAAGGAGGTATGTCAGTGAAAGAGTTCCAGAGATGCCCTGATGCCTGTACAATCCCATATTTCACAGCTTAGGTAAAGGTAAAGGTTTCCCTCGCACATACATGCTAGTCGGTTCTCGACTCTAGGGGGCAGTGCTCATCTCCGCTTCAAAGCTAAAGAGCCAGTGCTGTCTGAAGACATTTTCGTGGTCATGTGGCCAGCATGAATAAATGCCAAAGGCATAGTGAACCCTGTTATCTTTGCACCAAAGGTGGTCCCTATTTTTCTACTTGGATTTTTACATGCTTTCGAACTGCTAGGTTGGCAAACACTGAGACATGTAATGGGAGCTCGCTCAGTTTTCACAGCATACACAATGGTAACTGAGGCTAGGGTTAAGGCTAGGGTAGGGTTTTATCTCAGATTTTCACCCTTAAAAGCAAACCCTAAGCAGAATGGAACAATTATTCTTAAACATTTCAGTTTAGGGGGAAAATAGAAAAGTTTGGTAGATATAGAAAAGGACAAATCCAGCCTATTTCTGGTCACTTTTTCATCTTTTCACCTATAAACACAGGGATTTTCAAATTCATCTCCAGTAATGGAATGATTTACAAAATAATTTGTGTACAGATATTTTGTAGCTATATAGATGTATTGCATCTGAACATAAGCATTTGTTAATGTTTTCTAACTCTTTTTTACAGCAAAGAATGTGCTAAAAATAGAAAATGTATCAATCATTATATAACTAAATGTTGTCATTATATAACTGTATTCAAATGTTTACATTAAGATAAAAGATAAGAACTAAATCCATATGAGAAATTACAAAAATCAAACACTGCAAACACATTGCATATAGGTCTACAGCAGAAGTATTGGAATCTGTCTTTATGAAGACAAACTACTGACCGATCAAACATACACATGGTGCAAAGAGACTGAAACTTAAATTGCTCAACAATTTGCTAATAGTTGTGAATTTTGAACCGGCTTTTCTTTAGCAATGCTGCCACCTTCTGGGAGAGATAAAGTTTGATTTCAACTTTTGAAGTAATAAATCACCAACACTGTGTGAGAAGAATTGAGAAAGAATAAAAATTGCTAGTCCTTAAATAAACTTTCAGTTTCCTTGCTTTTTACACAAATTAATGCAGGTTTAGAAAGCAAACATAAATTAAGCTTGTTTGTTTGTTTTTACCTTAAGCAATGCTTATTATTAAAAGACACATTGGCAATATCCTTCTAAGGGCTGCCTCTAGCTACAGCTAGAACAGTAAATATCACTTGCTACCAGATGTCTCACTGGCTGATTTTGTATTTCCAGACATAATTCAACATATTGATTGAATACTTAAAACACTAAGCAGTTTGAATGTTAGATTAAGTTTCTGGCATGAATTTGTTCAAGTTTTAAAATCTTTGGGTTGTTTTCCTATAGTTGGTGAACACATTATTTATTTATTTTATTTATTTATTACAATTTTTATGATGACCAACTCCCAGAGGACTCTGGGTGGCTTACAACTTAGATAGCAATAGCACTCAGTTTTTATACACTGCTTATCAGAGCTTTACAACACTCCCCAAACAGATACAGAGTCAGCATATTGCCCCCAACAATCTGGGTACTCATTGCACCGACCTTAGAAAGGATGGAAGGCTGAGTCAACCTTGAGCCTGGTTGTCAGCAGAGTCTGCAGTACTGCATTTAACCACTGCGCCACTGAGGCTCAATAGTGACCCAATATCTCACTAATCTCTGAAGCACATTTTGGAAAAGGGCATTCTAAGCAGTTTTGAAATTCCATTCTAGAGAAGACCTATTCAGTTTCTTTCTCTTGTCCTGCTGCCACTGAATGCAAACATTCTTGTTGAAATATATCTATGGAACTTATTGGATTTTCACTGCAGATTTTCTGTTTGCCGTTTTTGATTTGCTTTTCCAATGGGCTGTGGACTGCTCCATGGACCAGGGCTTGGGAACCTCTGCTCTAGAGAATTAGAGAATATGTGGATTTTTCTTTAGTCTTCTTATTTCCAAAATTTGCTCATAGAATTGCTAAATAGACTTTTTAGACACCATTACAAATTCAGTTAGAGCATGACACAAGAGCTTTTAAAGAAAGAGATGGAAAGGAAATTGTGCATATGCTGTAGCAGTATTTTTGCAGAATAAGTGTGAACATTTGACACATTTTGCCAAAATTGATAGCAGCTTGTAGGTTAAAGGGCATCCTTTTTGTAGCTGAACATTTTATCTAAGAATTTAAATCCAAGCAGATAAATTGTTGGAACAAATAATTAAAGATGCAAAGGTAGCTTAGAGTGAAAACTTGATTAAAAAAAGAAAGATGCTATTACAGAAAGTCAAGGAACTGTTGACACTGATGGAAGATTTTCAAAAGGAGATGCCAATCTCTGCACTCATACCACATGCTTAGCCAGATCAGTAAAAAAAGTGTTTGTTGATAAATATTAATTGTATTTTTATTTACAATTGTTTATATTTTAGCCATTTCAAAAAAACAGAATCCTGAGTAACCAGGTACAAATAATGTAAACAAAACAATTAAACAAATAAGGATACTTTGCACTAATATAATTGGCTTCTTGCCAACCTAGCAGTTCAAAAGCATGTAAATGTGAGTAGATAAATAGGTACCACTTTGGTGGGAAGGTAACCAGGTTCTATGCTAGCCACATGGAAATATCTCTGGACAAAATGATTGGACAAGGGAAACTTCCACCTTTTTAATAGTATTTTTACTTATACCGTATATACTCGAGTATAAGCCGACCCGAATATAAGCCGAGGTACCTAACTTTACCTATGAAAACTGGAAAAA